>CAEFZY010005361.1:0-62161 GCA_903066815.1 Brachyrhaphis roseni | reverse complement strand
TATATATTTTAAAAATTTGTTTGTTTGTTTGTTTTTATGTGTGAATATTAAGATCTGCTGTGCTGTGCAACAGAAATGCACCAAGCTGCGTTTCAATGACGTCATTTCAACCATCAAAGCAGAAAAAAGAGGAGAGGAGAAAAATAAAAATAAAAAATTCAAGCTGACTGGAACGGCAGCTGCAGGCGGTCTCTCACAGTCATAATCACAGCCGTGACGCAAACGGTTTGTCTTCTGCGTCCTATTTATGGTTCCAAATGGATTTTTTTATTTCATTTTCACATAAAAAAAAGTGTTTGTAAGGAACAAAAATCATCTGTGCACTTTACTGTGCAGGAATTCAGAGAAACACTCTGTTATGTCAAGGTAAAAAGGATTTTCTACTTTTTCTCTGTTAAAAGAAACGTATCTCGTTTTAAATATTTTGGGCTGAGATTAAATTTATTCTCAGTTATAAGAAAAGGATTCGAGGTCACTTTCTTTTAAAACTCCTGGTATATCTAGCCGAATTCAGTCAATTAAATAAAAATGGATTTGTGTGCAGCAAAGACAGTAAAAATCTCTGGATAAATGTGATTCTGCTTATTATTACAAAGACGCGTTAGAGCGATTGTAGAGGAGAGAGAGAGAAACAGGAGAAGTAATTTCACAAAAAAAAGTTTGAGTTTCAAAAGTTGAGAATTTGAGATCAAAAGTCAGAATTCTGAGATTAATCTCAGAAATGTTCTAGAAAAACTTGAATATCTCTATGTTTCCAAGGTCAAAAAGTTTTGATTTTTGGAATTTTTCTGAGTTTGAAAAGTAAAAAAAAAAAAAAAAGATATATGCCTTTTAAAACTCAGAAATTTCAGATTTATTTCTAAGAATATTTTGACCATTTAAACTCAGAAATTTCCCTGCTTTTCCTAAAAGATTTCTGTGATTAATCTCAGAATTCTGGTTTTAAAATCAGAATTCTCACTTTTTAGATTTCAGTAAGAATTCTGAGGAAAAAAAGTCAAACTGTACTTTTCGTTGTGATTGTTTTTTCTTTTTTCTTGCAGTTGAGAAAATGTCTTTCTCCTGAATCCCTCCAGGTTAATGACTCACCAGGTTCATGTTGTGATGGATCAGATGCCAGTGTTCCCAGTGTTTCCAGTGTTTCCAGTGTTCCCAGTGTTTTCAGTGTTTTCAGTGTTTCCAGTGTTTCCAGTGTTTCCAGTGTTCCCAGTGTTCCCAGTGTTTCCAGTGTTTCCAGTGTTTCCAGTGTTCCCAGTGTTTCCAGTGTTCCCAGTGTTTTCAGTGTTTTCAGTGTTTCCAGTGTTCCCAGTGTTTCCAGTGTTCCCAGTGTTCCCAGTGTTTCCAGTGTTCCCAGTGTTTCCAGTAACTGAATGGTTTTGGATGCCAGTTGTGAGAAGTTTAACTGCAGCTTCAGATCTGTAGGAATTTCATTTATTAGCAGTTATGATGTGTTTTTGCACCGATCCCATGCTGCGCTGTTTCAGTTAAAATAAAACAAAAGCATATTTTGTGTAATAACCTCTGGAGTTGTCCAATTATCTCCCAGTTTGATTGCTTGGCCTCTAGTGTTAACGATGTTCTCTGTTTATTTCTGAGAGCACAGATTAGATTAGTGGCCGTTATTATGTTGTCAACTTCATCAGGTTTTGGTTGTGCCATCGGGTTCTTCTAATTGGATTGTGTTGGTCTGTATTCCCTCAGCAGGAGGAAGCGCAAATGTACAAAATATACAAATTATTAAACTGGGAAAAGAGGAGATGAAGGCCCGCCTTGATTTTATTCACTCTAAAAGTAGAAACAAATGCATCAGTGTGGGTGTTTATGCCAAGAACAAAGAACAACAACAGATAATCATCACTCTATTGCAACAAATTCAATTCATATTTCCCCAGACTTCTTTATTTTAAAGTTTTTCTTACATTCCTCAGTATCTGTATCATTCTGTTGGTTACAATGGATAAATCTTTGTTTAGTTTTGTTTTGCTCTGTTGTGTTAGAAGCTGGTTCAGTCAGCCGATGTAACGAGTTCATTATTCACTGAGAGCAGCGTAAATGAGGATGTGACCTATTTTAAAATTATTAACATGCTGCAGCCAGAAACACACACAGAAATTATTACCATCAGAAAATGATATTTATTTTTCCCTAATTTTGGAAAGGACCGAGTTTCAAACGTCAAACATTTTCAGGTTTTGGAAATTTTCTGAGTTTGAAAAGTCTGAAATTTTCATGTTTTTTTATGAAAATTTCTGAGATTAATTTCAAAATTTTGGAATTTTATCTAGAAAAACTTTCATCTTTTTAAACTCAGAAATTTTCTTTTTTAGAAAATATCCTAGATTAATGTAAAAATCTCAGAGTTTTCTTGCAAATTTTCTACTTTAGGTCTTTTCCAGAAAATTTTGAAATTTTTTGCAGAATTCTGACTTTGAAATCAGAATTCCGATTTAAATTTTTTGAAATCAAGTGAGAATTTTATCTATCTATTTAACCATTATTTAATTATATGGTTAAATAAAGGTTAAATATATTTTTAATTCCAGGAAAAACTCACTGATAATAAAGTATCAAATATGGCATTATAGGCCCACATTTGTGTATTAAGACAGTTTGTTTATTGGTCTGATGTGCCCAAAGTGGGTCCTGGAGGCCCGGCATCCTGGTGGTACCAACAACCTTTTCAGCAGGTCAATGTTCTTCTTAGGCCTCTAATGAACCATCATTTGATCCAGGTGCGTTAAACAAGGGAGAGATTAAAACATGCAGGATGCCGGGCCTCCAGGACCCACTTTGGGCATCAGTGAAATTAATCCATATACTTTGCTTTTCTTCATGAACTGACTTACTGAAATAAGCAATCTTTACAATAATATTCTAATTTATTCAGTATGACTGTGAATGGACTCCATGTTCTGGTCTTACTGAAGTGCTTTTAAACTTACCAGTCACATTCACCCATCAGCACACGACTTACGGCTGAACTAACAGCCCCGAATGATTACTTTCCCCCAGTGAGGCGAAGCTGCCCGGAGTTAAATTAGCATTGAACCCGACAAATATGCAATTTAATGGTCGGCTCGAGTGAAAAAGACCACAGAAAAGAATCCATCTTGAATTTAAAAGCCTTGAGGTTATAATAGAAGATAGATTAGGTTTGGTTGCAAAAAAAAAAGGATCATAAAGGCTCAAGTTCCCTCCATGTCCAGATTTGATTAGTACAGAAATATATTTTATTATTAATATTCAGCCAGATGCAGCAGGATTAACAGGAGGACAGATGAGCACTGATCCTGATCGTATCGTCCAATAAAACCAAGAAGTTAATGAAGCTCAATGTTCTGCCAGAGGCTTTTCTGAAACCTGGAAGTGTCTGATTTTTGTCAGGAGGTTGGATTTGATCAATACACTGCAGAAATACACAGCATATTAAAAAGCAAACATACAGTTCAATCCAATTCTTGCCTTGGGTGCTTACTGGCATGGTCCATCAAATAACGCCTTGCATAAAAATACAAACTTCAAAAAGCAGACTTTAAAATTCAAGCTTCTGAGCCGACGAGAAGCAAATCATTAAAACTCATCGCTATCAGTGAGACGGTTCTGCCTCCACATCATCAACAAAGATAATAAAAATCAACAACAACCATGTCACCACTTCCAAATATAACTACAAGCCAAAATCAAAGTGTGTATTTTAATTTGCTCAGCAGCAACGAAAGTTTAAATCCAACATGAGCGCCTGTGGATTCGTCAGTCAGCAGAACTGACAACTGATGAGAAGAAAGAGAGAAAAACATTTCCTGTCCTGTGCGTGTCGTTCCTGCGTTTGTTAGACAGCTGATCGGGAAGATGTAGACGGCAGACGAGGGATTAAAGAACGTCGAGTGACATGCAACACGGATCCTCGGCTGGAAACAAACCTGCGACGTTACACCGACCACAGCTTTGAATCATTTACAGGAGCAGCTCTGAAACTTTTAATGTCAGGAAAACATTCATTTCATAAAAGAAAAACTAATTCAGGGCTGCAACTTAGTATTATTTAAGAAAGTGATTATTCTATCAATTATTCTGACGATTAATCAATTATTATAATGATTAATTGATTATTCTGGTGATTAATTGGATAAAAAAAATTGGCACATTCCCCTGATTTTCATAAAATTTTCATAAAATACTAGAAATACATTAAAAGAGGCAAATGAACAATTCAGTTCCTTTTTTAAATAAGAAAATAAACATATTACTGCACAAAATCCAATAAAACAGATTTTATTTAGTGAATTTGAATCAGGTTAAGCTAAAAATGCCACTTGATGAGTTTTGAGTAAAACATATTTACAGACAAAGGTTTTATCTTAAATGCTAAATATTTTTGCACAGTTTTGGCTTAATTACTGCTCTGAATATGTTGTTTTAGAGTTTGTATCCGCTAGTGAACGATAAATCAATTACTAAATTACTAGACGGTTATTTCAATAATTGATTAATCACGATCAATCGCTTCAGTCATAATAGATTATGCAGATTGAATTATTTTGAGCTGTTATTTCTTGCATTTCTGATGATTTGGACTGACAGATAATCAGGACCCAAAATTCAGTGTCTCAGAGAATTATAATACTTCCTAAGATCAGCAAAAAGGGATATTTTACATAGAAATATCACGTTTCTGCATGGATTAATGCATCAATGCGGCGTAGCATGGACGCAATCAGACTGTGGTTCTTCTGAGGCGTTCAGAAAACTCAGGCTGCTTTGATCATCTCCATTGTTGGCCACCATTTTAGCTGATTCTTCTTGAAAAAACGAATAAAAATGTTTATAAAAGAATCTCTCTTTGATTTGACATTTAGCAAAAAGAATGAGAAATACTAATACAAACACTAATGCTCACACCTTGAGTTTCCAGCATCGTTTCTAAATAGTTAACAGAATAAGCAGATTTAGCAGGTTTTTTCCGCCCTTCACCCCTCAGGAGAAACTTCCCTGACATTTCCCCCATGACAGGAAATGCTAAACAAAGATACATATGCATGTACAGGCTGTTTAGAGATTCAGCTGGTGTTTTTGTCCCTGCTGTGTGTATGAAACGTATTCAAAGGCACCGTGTCACCGCCTTGTCATCCCTCTGCTCACCTGCCAACTGATGGAGAAAATCCACACTTAGGCCCACTGCAAGGTTCACATAATACACAAAAATTCAGAATATTTATACAGAAGCAATTTGCAAAAAATATCAGTACACTACATTACCAGCTAATTTAGTCACTCTCCACTTATAGAACCTCGTCAGCTGACTTAATTTTAACTAATTCCACTCAAAACTTTGAGTAGGATTCAAATCTTAATTGAATTCACCCCAAATTATAGTACAACAAACACTATGATGGACACAATATGTCAGAAAAACCACTTCAGTGTAAGTTTATAACTAATGATCATTTTAGGAGTCGATTATTCTAACGATTAATCGACTAATTGGACAAAAAATTTGCCACATTATGCAGATTTTTTATTGAACCAATTAAGTCTTCATTATAGAATATTAGAAATACATTAAAAGATGCAAATAAACAATTAATTCCTTTTTAAATAAGGAAATAAACATTTTATTTCCTAAAATGTAACAACATAGCATTTCTTTACCATTTGTAGCAAAAGAAGCTTCTGCAGCAAAACAAACAAACTTTTAGTGAACAGCTGAATTAACTGATTACTAACTGGATAGCAAAAGGTGCTTAATTATATTTTTTAACAGAATTTGAACCAGGTGACGCTAAAACTCACACTTGAGAAGTTCTGGGTAGTACATACTCATAGATAAATATGGGTTTTTTTTAATCTTAAATGAAAAATGCATCTATTTTTGTACAGTTTTGATTTAATTATGGGGTTCTTTTGCTATAATGGAAGTTGGTTATCCAAGAAAACCCAGTCAACTGGTTCCCATTATTGACTTTGCAGCATTTCCTCTTCCTGGGCAAGTATGTGGTGACAGTAGAGAGGAACCACCAGGCCCAATCTGAGCGTCCATCAGGTGTCACACAGGAAGCAGAGAGAAAACATGAAACACTGGGCCAGGTGTGCTTTCTATTGGAGTTACAAAGAAGTTGATGGCTTCATCCAGACACGGCTAAGATACAAGAAGTCAGCAGCACTTTCTATGAAAAGAAGAAAAGTAACATGGTAAACTGAATTAATTTTAACTGCATTTGCATAACAACCAGCTCAGGTATAAATATTGGCAGTGATTCAGTCAAGAAAAGAAACAGAGAAACCCCAAATGAATTATTATGCTTCTCTGAACAGGTTAGGATATATCTATGGTCTATACAAAACATGTTTGTTACATTTTTGGCACAGAATCCTTTTTAAATCATTATATTTTAGTCCCTAAAGCAGCCTGTTTTGAGCCGCTTTAGGGGTTCCTGTCACTTTAAATCCAAAGAAGCTGCTGTTGGCCACGCCCCCTAACTCAACGTTTACACTCACAGGTGAAAATGGCTGCCAACAGATCACAGCAAGTATTTTCTGGACGACAAGTCAACAACAAGACACTTGGCTTTCCCATTTTACAGCAGTGACTGAACCTGCTGGACCTGGAACTGAACGTTTGGGTCGCTAGGTAACGAGGCTGGGCTAGGCTGGGGTTGCTAGGTAACGAGGCTGGGCTAGGCTGGGGTTGCTAGGTAACGGCACGGTGCCTGTGGAATGTGACTCATTTTGGCGCACATTTGTAATGGAAACACAGCTAAAATAATGTCTCCTATGGGTTAAAAAATGCTGAATGACTGAAAATTTTACTTTAAATTTTTAGAGTAAGGCATTTTAGAATACTAAAAATAAAAAAAATGTGGTTTTCAATGTGATAGTCGTAAAAGAGGAGAGGAACAATGCTAACCAAGCTCACCTAGCTTGATGTGAGACATAATTTCCCCACCACTTTTGTCTGATATGAAAATTTGATGACTTGAAACATTTAAGTATGACAAAAAGTGATGTAGCTGCAGAGGAGGAGGTGTTTTCCAGGTTTAAAATGGAATATTATTACCAGCTCTGAAATGGGAGCCTCCAGGGACCGCTGTCAAACACAACAAGCTGGGGAAGGAAAATTTATGAGGCTTTTTTTAGCTAAATAACCTCTGATAAAGGACAAACTGGGCTTTTACTGGTCCAAATATGTGAACCTCATCATTCTGACTGAAACAATAACTTGACTTAAGTGGCCCAAGAAACCATAAAATGAACAATATACGGGCTGTCAAGGCTATAAAATCTCTGGGTGAAGGCTTTCTACCCTTTACGGCTGGTTTTATGTAGTCTGAGGGTTAAAATGTGAAGTATTTATCCAGGAGGCTTCAGATACTCTGACAGCATCTATGTGAAGTCAGGAAAGAGACATTTAGGATGTGGAAACGGATTTGATCTAAATTCACAGCATGAAAGCTGCAGTCTAATCTGGACTTGTCCTTCCTCCAGGCCAATACTTTGTCTCTCTAGTTAAACTTGAATAGGTTCCTCTTGTCCCGACATCCCTGCACACCGCAGGGCTACATTTGTCTCAGTTTATTCCTTCTTGTACAAAGATACTCTGGTGAAATCTTTGAGCTTTCTAAGAAACATCACAGCACATACTTCAAATTAAGGGCTGTTTTTATACGGTCTCAGTTATTTATATTGTGCCTGAGTGTTTTTATTTAATTTAAAGATAAAAACTCGCTTTCTAATAATCTCATGCTTCTCAAAAGTACTACACTGCAAAAATAATTTTTTTAGAAGTGTTGTTTTAACCCAAGTATTCATGTAAAAATGACAGATGTTGGGTAATTAACTCTACTAAAAAAATATGTAAATTAATTTACAGCAATTAAAATGACAGTGAATTACATTAATCATCTGTTATGTCTCCTAAAATTTAATATTAATTTGCATATATATATAAAAGGTGTAAAGTGTTTTGTATTTTCAAAGACTGACAAAATGTTGTTTTTCCAGTTTTTGAATGTCATATCAACAGAATTGCTCGAGGATTATTACAACAGTCTTTTGCCACCATTTGTAGTTTTAGCTAATAAATTTGATTATACTCACATATTGTTGCTGTAAAAAGAACATAAACATTTCGTTTGACATTTTACACAGGTTTACTGTGAATTCAACTAAATATTTGTTTTTCGCTTTACAGTATTTTTCTGTTGTGATTTTACAGTTTTTATGCAAATCCTGACTATTTTTTAAAGTGTACATTCTGTTAAAATCAGAATAGTTACTGGTGTTTTTATATATTTATGATGTACTTTACATTCATTATGTTTAACAAGTGTTTGTATAAATAAATCTCAAAAGTTAATGGTTCTTTAATTTTGCCACATTTACATGTTATTTCCAGTTAGACCACCAGATGGCAGCATTTAACCCATCCTGCTCCTTTAAAGCAGAAAAATTGGAGCATAATGAAAATATACAAGATAAAAACAAACAACTTTCAAATGTTGGGAATTTGGATTCCCAACATATTTTCATTCAGATAAAAAATAACTGCAAGATGCACATTTTATTTTCATCCTGGTATTTTCAGGTCAGCATTTGGTGAAGACTTAAAATTTAATAGAAATAAGATGTTCAGGTGAATTCCTAAACACTGAAGCAGAATCAAATTAATCATGTTGAATCGATTATTCAATTAATCATCAACTAATTTAGTTATCAATTAATCATTAACTGGAGCATACAGACTCAAAACGGCCAAAACAATTCAAACATTTATACATTTTGCATTTAAGATAAAAAAAAAACTGCTGTAAAAATCCCTTTAAAGAAAACAGAATATTTTATATAGATGCTATTTAAGAAATTATTTCAATCAAAATCTGACTGAGAAATAAGACGATATCATTCAAAAATTATGTTTTATTAGCAGATGGTAAACGTACTTCATATCAGTTTATTAATTTCTAAGCTTCAGACGATGATAATAGTTACATAACGAATAATCTCCGTTTAGATCATAATCTCCAGAGACTCAGAAAACACTCTGATCAATCTGAAAGGTTTCTGTTTGGCTGCTGCAGCTAATCTCCAGGAAAAAAACCTCGTTCAGCCGGAAACAGGTAACGTCTCAGCAAGAAACGAGCAAATCATTTCTTAAAATAGATGAAAAATTCTTGTTCCATTGGCAGATTATTTAACTTATAAAATGATAAAATGTCTTGTTATAAGTTAAATAATCTGCCAATGGAACTAGAACTTTTTTAGGATCAATACTAAGGAATTATTGGCTCCTATATGTTGATGAGAGGCTGCATGTAAGTTAGTTTTGTCTTATTTTGCACTAGAAGGTGGAAGACACATATTCAGAAATTAGAGACTTTATTTGGCGTTTCAAGAAGATGTTGATTCCAAAAAAATATATTAAAATTGGTTTTGGAGCAGAAAGATCACAACCTTACTAGAAACTGATGAGTGCCGGGAAACCAATAGATGAGAATTAAACATTCGGCCAGAAGTTGGGGTCAAATTTCCAAACTGACTGATGGCAGAAGTTCATTGACTGATGCAAAAATTGTGGTTGAGGTTCAGCAGTGGATAGATGAGATACGGGCCATGAAAATGTTAAAACGTCTGAATGAGGCCAGAGCAGTTTCTCCTTCAGGGTTTCTGTGGCTCAGCAGATTTACTCCCAACACAGAGACATGAATGGGGGGATTTTCAGGAACGCAGATGCTGCGGTTGAGTCTTCTCCCCAGTTTCTGCCGCAGCAGAGAGAGAAATAGTTACTATTTAAAGCTCTGCTCTGTTCAAGCCCGGCTCGTCTCGGTTCTTCTGCAGGTAAAACTGAAGGAATAAAAACAGAACTGAGCGTCTCATTGGTAACTTTCTTACTGCTATGCTAATCTTTCAGTCCAATTCCTGGGTTTTTATGTGCTGAATGTCCTTAAAACCATTTGTTTTTTTTGTTTTGCTTTTGCCACATATTAGAAACTCCTGCAACTTTATTGCATACACCATCAAATGTCCCATTTAGAGTTTAATAAATCTTCATTAAATGTTCAGTTTAATGAAGATTTAATGAAGGTGACCTTCAGCAGTCATTTTTGGATGTTTAACCAGCTTTGTTACAGTGTCAGAGTTTAGAGAGCATAATTCCTGCAACGTTTCCTAAAATTTCTACAATCGTTTTTACTTCCTCACAATGCTTAGGGAATATTTGCTAAAACTTACTCCTAATATTCTGGTTTACATTAGCCAGTGTTCATGGACTGTTAGCGTACATTAGCTAAATGCTACAGCTACTTTTCACTGTCCTTTATCCAGCGCTAATAAACTGTTAGCTAAAGGCTACAGCTAACTTTTCACTGTCCTTTATCCAGCGCTAATAAACTGTTAGCTAAAGGCTACAGCTAACTTTTCACTGTCTTCTAGCTAGTGTTCAGGGTACATTAGCTAAATCCTAAAGCTAACCTTCTAATGTCATCTAACATGTGTGTTCTTGGCTAAATGCTACAGCTAACATTTCAGTAACCTTTAGCTAGTGTTCAGGGATTGTTAGCTAAATGCTACGTCTAACTTTCCAGTTTCTTCTAGCATATGTGGAGTGTGGGCTAGATGCTATAGCTAATATTACAGCATCTATATACCAGTGTTCAGGTTACATTAGCTAAATGCTACCGCTAACTTTCTGAATCCTTTATCCAGTTTCATAAAATGTTGGCTAAATCCTAAAGCTAACCGCTAACCATCCTGTAGCCTTTAATCAGTGTTCAGAGAATATTAGCTAAATGCTACAGCTAACTGAAGTATCCTTATGGCAACGTAATGTTCACTAAAGAGAACAGAAAAAACAAGGCTAAAAGAAATATTGTAGGTTTGAATTAATAATTTTTTTTAGTTTTACTTCCAACAAAATGTGTATTTTGAAAAAGAAGGGGTTAAAGCTTGAGGCCGGAAGATTTTAGCATAAAGAAGAAATCAAATTTCAGTGGCAATTAAAAAAATCTAAATCCCAAGATTACCTCACAGGTGTTAAAATACAATTTTCTGTTAGTCAAACTATTTCATCTTTGGTATTTTCATCAATTCTTTTTACCAAAGAAATGTTGAATTTTGTCTGTGTGACAAACTGCTGGTGTCGACTGAACAGAAATAGAAAAATCTCAATCAGAAAAATAACAAATAACTTCACATCTTCTTACAGTTTCACACCACAGACTAACTGCTGCCTGTTTCTGCTTTATTTACTCTGTTGTTCATCATCTCTCCGCTGGTTGATCCAAATTAGCAGCTATCAACATTATGTGGATTAATTACACGTTGTTCTCTGCACTTTCTGCCACCAATTAAACAAATCTGAAACAAGAATTAACTCATCAACTGGAGACACAAAGGCAAACAGGATTAATCATCATGTACTGTAGCAGAAACCAAAATCAACCTGCTATATTAATATAACATTAATACAACAGCAGCATCTTGTTTTGCTGTTTCTGGTATGAATTCTCATACAAAAGAAAATATTTTTGACCACATCAGAGCTGCTGAAGGTCGACTGAGACAGAGAAATGAAAGCAGACTTTAGAAAACTCGCAGCGAGGGACGAAGCTTTGCTTTACTGGTTTCCATGACAACAAGAGATACTGCAGAAAAACGTTCAGATAAGAAGATCAATCACTTGAGCAAAGTATTGACACATTTTTACGTCCAAACCCAACAATTCTTCACACTGAAATGGTAGAAAAGGATAAAAGTATTAAAGTAACAAAATGTGTCTTTTAGGAAATATAAAAACTCATTTATCACCTGAAAATCAGAGTGGAAATCCGTTATCAACAGGTCATTGACTCTTTGGTAATTTCATGAATTAAAACAGAGAAATGGGAGAAAAATGCCACATGCTGTTTGTCTAAGGATCTCATTTAGTTTTGCTCTCGACCTGAAAAAGTAGCTAAATATTCACAAAGCGTATTTCAGAGACAAAATAGATTTATTTTAAGTAAAGATACAGAAGCTGCATTTCCATCAATTTTCTTGATCGCATTTGGAAAAGTTGATGGAAACAATAAAAAATTTTATTTCCTCAATTTCACAAAAAAATTTTTTTTTTTCGCTGGATTGTTTTTGTCCTTTCAACATAAAAAAATGTTAATACACTAAATTGGAAACATATTTGCTGAATAAGCTCAGACATAGAGAAAGATCCTGACCACTGGTGTTTCTGTGCCTTACCAGAGGCATAAAACTCTCTTCAGTTTTCACACGTTTGGTTTGTTATAGCCATGCGTAGCGTCAACATCTGACTAAATCACAATCTGGTGGATTCGCTCCAAACCAGTGGACGGAAACATTAATTAATTCACATTTTTGTTTTTTTTTATTTGCTCAAATTTCGCCCAAACTTTGAAAACCCATTTTAGCCGAAGCGGATTCATCCCTTGAGTCCCGAAAACGAACCTTTTGCCTCCAAAATGATTCCATATTGTTCTAAATGTGGTAGAAAAAAGGCTCAGTCGTAGACAAAACCGTGTTTGAACACAGTGTCTAAAAATAACTTAAAAATGAGTTGAAAATGGAAGAAAATTCTTTAGAAAATTAGTTAAAAATGGAAGAAAATTCTTGCGGAGACAGAAAACCAGCAGTTCTGTCTCTGTCCACGGTGCTGAAATTCATCTATTTCCAGTAGCAGAACTTTTAGGAGCCGTTTCACATTGGCGTCAGTATTTTACATCAAATGTATCGCTGTGCAGAGACATAAATAACTCTCTAAAGGATCCGACCAGGCGGCAGGAACATCTGTCCACAATGTGGGTCAGACTTCCAGGTTCCCAGTGGGACTCAAAACAGGAAGTGGAGCTGCAAACTCCTGGGGGATTTCCTGGTTCCAGAACAACAATCTGCTGCTGGTCAACAAACCAGCCATGATGGTGGCAGAGGAGCGACGTCCCAGCAGGGGGGAAACATCTGACGCCCGCAAGTTAAAAACTGGCGAAACAAAATGAAATCATATAGTTTTAATCTGTCCCAGTTAATCCGTGTGACGTATTTTCTTTGACTCTTTTACTCTTGTGGTTTTGGTGGTAATGGTGTGGAGGTGAGGATGGGTCGCCTGAAGACTCCTGTGGGATGACATAATCTGAAAAAGAGAGGCATTAAGATAATAAAATAACTGCAGCAGTGGGAATCAGCTGGAGCGCATATTTCGTCCTTTGCTGCCATCTGGTGGCAGGTTTTAGGAACAACCGCATTTAAATAAAATCTATGAAGGTTTTGTTTTGGAGAAATGAGAGCAAGTTGGTATCAAATGAAGACATTTTGATCTAGAAATCCTTCAAATATGCTCCAACTTCCCAATTAATTCAGTTGAAATAATTCACACAACGAAAACAAGAACTTCAAACTGCCTTCAATGACAATGAGATTCAACACAAGACTTCTTAACTTAGAAAAGTCCAACGGACCCTGAGTTCTGCCAAATATAAATGGTAAACGAAGTTAAAATTTGTGAATCAAGAGGAATTTAAAGGCATTAACCGAAGGAACAAACTGGATTCAGCTGAAACACTGCGGGTCCAGTTCACATCGAGGTGCAGACAGTTTGTCCCAACATGGACAAACCAAACGGACCTGGAGGAAAGAACTTTGGAGTGGCTGACTGGCACAAAGACAGTTTATTTCTAAACACAGTTTACACATTTTGTGTTTGGGATCATTGATATGACCAAAGAGGTTTACAGACTCAGCTAATTGCAGTGGGTCGAATATTCAGCCAAAATTCCCTGAAACTGGAAAAAGGATTCAGAAAGTTAGCTGTAGCATTTAGCTAATGTACCATGAACATTGGTTTATAGATACTGTAATGTTAGCTATAGCATTAGCCAACACTCCTCATGTGCTAAGGGATGCTGGAAAGATAGTTGTAGCATGTAGCCAACAAACACTGAACACTGGATAGAGGACAATGAAATATTAGCTGTAGCAATTAGGTAGCATTGCACTTATGCTAGAGGATACTGCAAAGTTAGCTGTAACATATAACTAATGTACCTTTAACACTGATTTATAGATACTGTAATGTTAGCTAAAACAGTTAGCCAGTTCTCCACATGTGCTAGGGAACACTGGAAAGATAGCTGTAGCATGTAGCAATCCCTTAACAGAGGCTAAAGGACAATGAAATGTTAGCTGCAGCATTTATTCCACACTACACGATAGATGACATTACAAAGTTAGCTGTAGCATGTAGCCAAAATCTCACTTGCTAGATAATACTAGAGAGTTAAAGGTTGTCATAGGAGAGACAAATAGACAAATTCTGTTTTCCATAGAATAATGACCCTCAGAGCAAAAACTGGACGATTTCAGCAGATCCAGCTAAAAACAAATATTTACATGAAAATGTAACCAATTTAGCAACATTTAAATTTAAGCTTCCTTAAAATTTTTTACCCACATCTTTGGTCAGTTTGTCGCATAAAGATGGAGTTTGTTAAAATGGATAATTAACCAATCAGAAGTTTGCACAGCAATGACATCATCATCTGAGAATTCCAAATTCTATTTGCTGATTAAAACAGAAATTTGTTAAAAATGTACAAATGCCTCAAAACCTATTTCTGGTTTCTGAAGGTTTTCTTTGGACTTTGGTTGCTTGATAAAAACAAGGGAAACAACAATTATTAGAAGATGTTTTATTCACAATAGAAGTGTAACAAATATAGTTTATTAAAAAGTCTGCTGCTCAATATTATCATTTTATTCCATATGTTCAGAAGAATCTTTATATAAATGCCAAACGGCTCGTCTGCCGCAATGCAATATTTACATTTCTTATCAACAATAATTATATTTAACACAATAAATCAAATTTCCCCACAGAATTAAAACACTGCATACAAATGTAAAGTAATCTATGTGCAATGGAATGATTATCAGTGAGTTTTTCTATATCTGAGGTTGTTTTCACACATTTGAAGCTCTAAAACATCGGCTGTTTGGGCGACTGAGTCAGTGACAGAAAAACAATGAAACACACACAAAAAAAATCACCAAAAAGTCCAACCATTTTTATGGAGTTTAAAACTCAAGGTGAAAATTTGACCAGATTAATGCTGCGGGAAACAAAAATAAAAATAAAAAGCTGCAGATCAGCCCTTTAAAGAGTCTAAAACCCAATAATTCTCAGAAATCTCAACATCTAATCTCATTTCCTGCAAATAAAAAAGAAAACTTCTGATTTAAAAGATAAATTCAAACCTACAAAGCAGCATCTCATCTTTTTAAATCCTTAATTTCACCACAAATTAATTGAGAAATCAGAACAAAACATCTAAACTAAACATTTTGGCTCAAGTTTTATGAGAAAATTGTGTATTTAATGTAAATTCTTCATGTTAAAGCTGTAAAAAAATATAAAAATCCATTGATTCTGAGTTGAATTACATAATAATTCAGCAAAAACTAAAATTAACACAAGTGAGCAAAATGTTTCTTTCTGAAGCGAAATGATTCAAGTTTTAGATTTTTTTTCTTCCTTTGATTTTTAGTTTCCCACGTTTGTGTTTCTACCTGTCGGTAAATTAGTTCTGCAGCTTTTTGTGCTTTTTAAGACAAACAACGAGTGAAATAAAGCAAAAGAATTTCACATTTGGTGGTACATTCATTCGGCTCCATCTGATCCTTTGTTTTGTCGTCTTTATATTGTAAAATATTTTTGTTTCTGCAGTTTGTTCTGTTTAACCCGCAGCGCCCCCTGCAGTCGGCTCCCAGCACCAGCATCTCCTATGATCCACCAGAAATAAATTATCACAATCAGCTGTTACAGTTTGAGACAAACAAAAGACAGAAAAACTATTCAGAGAAAAAATGATTAAAAAGGCAAATGTTTTGAAGTGAAATATTTAATTTGAGATAAATTAATTAAAATTATTTCCCTGTTGGAGGAAATTAAAGCTTTTTATTGAGATTTGATCCCCAAACTTTGGAAAAATAAATTTAAAAAAATCCCCTTTTTGACACCGACATGAAAAATGACATTAAACTGATGTTTGATTTTTCTGTTCAATCAAAACAGGAATTTAATTTAATCAGTTTCAGAAAAATAAAGTGAAGTGATCTAATAGATGCTTTAAAAACAATCAGAAAAATGTTTTGTTTTCAGTTGAATTTCACTGGTTTTTCCAACTTTTTCAGAGATTAAAATCAACAATCTTCCTCTGTAAACCTCAAAAATCAGTTTTTAAAATGTTTTCCAGAAGCAGTTCTCTGCTTTTTCACTTTTTAGTCAAAATGTCTTGGTCAGAATTAAAAGATCTCGATTCTAGTTGGTTTCAGTAACTTAAAGTGAAAAATCTCATATATGCTTTAAAACAATGAGATTGATTAGTTGATTTTTTATATTTTTGGTACTTTCTGAGAGAATAAAATCAACAAATGCTTTTCCTAAGAGTCCAGAAAAACCTGCCTGGATTTTAAAACTTTTTTTCTGTGTTTTGGCCAAACTGAAAGGTCAGACAGATGTTTTATAAACCTCAGATAAATAATCTCTGGCGGTGACGCCACTTTTTTAACGACTCGCCATCTGTCGTCTGTCTGCTTTAAAACTCGGCTGATGAATTTGATCCGCCGCCTCCAACATCATCATCTGGCAAGACGAGAGAAAGAACTGCGAGCCTTGCACATTGTGATTGGTAATTACTTTATAATGCAGCTAATTTCACAGTCTGCAGTCATTTGGCCCAAGATTCAGGAAGCGCAGCGGCAATCTGCCACCACTAGGTGTCACTGCAGCCCAGGAAATCAGACTTTTGACTCTGGAGAGGGAATAACACATCTGATCTCCTACTTCAGATGGATTTTCCTCAGAAAGGAGCGGTAATCCTTTTATTCGTGTCCAGTTTTGCTTAAATCTTCATCTGAAGGATGGGAACATACTTAAAGCTGAGAGTCTTTGTTAAAAAAATCCCTTCTTTGTGTTCATGTGAGCTGCAACTCCTCTGTTTTTACCAGCGAAGGCACTAGATTAAAGACTAAACTGGATGAAATCTGGCTTCGTCTCTGTGGTTCCAAGGAAAAAAACGATAAATGAATCGTGATGTAAACAACAACGTAAATGGTAAAAGCTGCGCTACGTCAGTATGGCTTCAATGTGACTGAAGGTGGAGCTTTTAGAGCTTTGAGTTCCTGCATTTCCTCACAGAGGAGAAGATCCTGCTTGACAGAAAATAGAAGAAGAGGAGAGGAAGGTTACATCCACTCATCAATACCAACTTTAACTACGTTTAAATCACCGTTTTGCAGAACAAAATGATTAAAAACCGTCCAACTTCAATGATTTGTTCAGCAGTAAGAACCGTGGATTTCCTCTAATCACAGGGTCAAATATGTACATACACCACAGAGTGGCTGTTTGTAAAGATCTCAGTAACAAGGTTTTGATAAAAACAAACAGGCTAACCAGCTAATCGGGTTTACCGGGACAATTCCCAGTGGGCTGATCTTTTTTTGTTTTTATCATTTATTGTGAAAAATTCCTCGACACTTTAAATGAGTCTTAAGGAACTAAAATAATCACTTCAAGTTCATTCAGATGAGTGGATGCAAACTCTGGAACAGCAGCGTAAATGTTCAGGGTCTAAATGGAGGCACTGATTTCAAAATTTGAGCTGATATTGATATCCGATATCAATATAATGGATATTTTCCCACATTTCTGAAACTGAAAGAACAACTAATATCCCAGAATCCTCTGCAGCATCACCATCACATCGGGTATTAATATCGGGCCAATTCCGATATTTCCCTAACCCAAAAATAAAATAAAATAAGATAAAATAAAATAAAATAAAGCTCCCTGACAATTTAAACTGCTCCAAAATCCCTCAAAATTAATTTTAGTTCAAAGGTTTAAAAAATATTCAAGTCTGAGGTCATCAAACCTAAAATCAAACCAACTTTTACAGGAAAAAAGTCAAACAATCGAGTTAGGAAGAAATATCCGTTTTTAAATCCCTGTCTTGGTCAAACTCTGATGGAAATGTGAGACAGAGAAACAAATCAAACATCTGGTCAAAGAAAACCAGTTGAATTTACTGGCAGATATGAACGAGGGATGATTTAGATAAGATGAAAACATAAAAAAAGGAAATCCCAGTGTTTGTCCAACCACACAGATCCTCAAGCAGCGAAAAGGAAACAGGAAGTGACCCGGGAGTCTTTCCGCTCACCGTGTCACTTCGTCGCCCCTGTCAGTCAAAGCTGAGGGGTTTTTGTGCCCAAACGTCTTTAATTCACAGAACCGCCTGGTTTCACCCTCACAGAGAAAAAAACTAAACAAAACCCAAAAACATCCTGATAAATAACGTGACCGGACGAAGAGCAGCTGATTATCTCTGCCGTTTCCAATCCAAACAGGAAGTTCTCATGATTCCGGTTTTAAATAAGCTGCTCCGGATCCGACCCAACCGGAGATCAGTGTTTGCAAAAAGATTCAAATTAAAACAAAAGCCAAAAACAAATCAGATAAAACCAGAACAGATCCAGTTCATAAAAGAACAAAAAAATCAAAATCCGACAAGGAGGAACCTGTCACCAGCAGGAGGCTCAGATATACAGGGTCAGAGGTCACTGGGAGGCTACTCCACTTGGTTGGGCGTGTCTGTTTTGTCCTTCCTGATGACGGGCAGAGGGTGAGCCTCGGTGTTGAAGACCCAGTGTTCGAACGGCAGGTGGTCGTCGTCAGAGAACAGCAGGTACAGATACCTGCAGGAAAACAAACACAAACTTTTTCAGATAAATTTCAAACCAATGGACTGGTGGGCTAACAGTCGCTAATCCGCTAAGTCAGTTAGCACTTTAGCTAGCTTTGAAAACGCTTGAAAACCATGTAATAGCATATTTGATCCTGTTGATCAAGATCAGCTGGATATTTGATCAACTCTATCAATCTGTTACAGTTGATCTGTTACAGAAAAAAACATTTAAACTTAGCACTTTAGCATTAGCATCCACTAAATATCATGTTGTTGAAGTGCCCCTGTGTTGCATCATAAAACCTCAAGGAAACTATATTTTTTTCTGCCCCAACTTAACAAATTAAATGTTGGATTTTGTGTGTGAAATTATGCAAAAATTGTCCCGCTTGTGGAAAGACACAAAACCTGCCGACATGATCAGTAAAAACAAAAATAACTGGAAACGATTAGAGCTAAACGTGTGACGCTGCGGCTGGCAGGGGAGACTTGAGACATTTGGTGTTTTTCACAGTTTCTGTCGCTACTATTTGGAGCCTTTTTTAATTAACTTTTTTTAGATTTATGTAACAGACATCGTCTGGCTGACATATCTGTAATTATTGAAGCTAAATTAAAAGCTTTTGTTTTGTCGTTATTCCTAGAACTTTCTCCAGATTTTAGATTTGTGTCTCTGATGCTTCAATCAGAACCAAAAAGAGTTTAAATTCAGTGTTATATGATATTTATTACGGCTGTTAGTACTGTTTTGTGACAGTATTCTAGATTATACAGCAGGGACTGTTTGTGGCAGAATATAGTGATAAAACAAATTAGACTTTTAAAATATTAATATGTGTCTGCATTTAATGAGTATTTCTTTAAATTTTGAACATCTTTCCAGGATTTCTCAATTGTTTGTCATTTCTTGTGCACTGAGTTTGTTGAATGGATTTAGAAATAATTGCAATATTTGCGCTTATATATGACGTTAAAAATGACTTTTTGAACAGAGGAGTTTCAATAAGAAATTCTGCCCCCTGTAGGTGGGAGGTAGCATCACTTAAACCAAATGTATTGATTTTAACGATGACAGAACGTAATGTCTGTTACTGGTTTTCACATGATGTGTTATGATGTTTATGATTTCATGATATAAACCTGCTTGAACTGCCTTGTTGCTTAAATGTGTTGTATTAATTAACACGATTGATTGAAAGTTTTTAACCATTTTTGCAGAACATTTGCAATAAAATCACAACTATAGGCCTGCAAAAAAACAAACAAAAAACACCAACAAAAAATACTGGCAGCTGTTTATTGTGTGTTAATTTCCACAATTATGAAAAAACTAGAGGAACTGATTGATGTAATTTAGCATCTGAGGGCCACAAGATTTGGCCCCTAGACCATGTTTGGCCCCTAGTTTGACACGTGCATCTTAGTGTGTGTGTGTGTGTGTGTGTGTGAGAATGAAATAACCTTGAGCCTCTGTCTGAAGCTGAGCTGGAGTGAAAGGCAGCTTCAGTTTGTGTCAGGCCTGCAGGGGCGAAAGGAACGCTGCTCGGTTTGGACTTACTTTAGCGTTTCGGCCAGGTAGAAGCTCTGCTGCACGTCGTCGTGGTTCGGAGACGAGGCGTAGACGTCTCTGACGCCGCTGTAGCCTCCTTCTAGTCGGCAGTGCCTCTCCAAGGCCTGGATGAGACACAAACAGACAGACTCTTAAAATATCCCTCAACTCTTCAGCTCATGTCCTTCGTATAGAAAGGGAGCTAAATGAGTTCTTGTTTTATTTTAAAGGGGCGTCATTATGTGTTGCAGTACCATTTTATACCACAATCAAGTAACTATTTTAATTTCAGTTATAAAAATGCTACATATGTCAAACACGACTTTAAAAATTGCCTCCGTCTCTTTAAGAAGCTCCTGCTCTTCCTGAAACTCCGCCTACAGGAAGTCATCTCAACATTTCTCCTCTAAGTCTGTCTTGGTAACAAATTTTGTCAGTTTTTGCGATAAACAATATTATTGCTTTGAGTACATTTTCAAGTAATAAAGCGGCATAATAATGCAAGAACACATTCTCAAAGATTAATAAACATTGAATTCTGATGAACATTTAACACCAGATCTGGTAGACATTTTAAATATCCAAAATAAATCAACTTAACAAATAAAATTTATTATGAAGGGGCTAGTTAAGACTTTTATCATCCAGTTTAAACAAACAATAAATTATGCAAATGAAAATTATTCAGCTTGTTTTAATTTATTATGTTATTAATTGATTTAGTTTATTGCAACATGGCTCCTCCATTAACCCTTTAACAACGTTTTACCAGAGTTTCACTGACAAGCAGCTCCTTTAACGAGCTCAGCTAATGCTCAGTTTCACCAGGTGTTTGCTAATTGCTGCTGGCTAGTCTGAAGGTGCACAGAAGGGGAGGAGACTTGGTTGCCATGGAGATTAAAGGATTCCTCAAATATGCATAAAAGGATCGAAGCAACACTGCAGGTATGTGTTTGATGAGGGAATAACATTGTAAACATGATGTAAAGCTCAAACTGTTCCTTTAAATAAAACTACAACAAATTAAGCTGAACTTTCTGATGAAATGAAGTTATGTCACCTGGACAGCCTCCCAGCCCCACTCTCTGTATTTGGGGTCGTGGGTGAATCTCCACATGTACATGTAGGTCTCGATGACCTCCGGGCGCAGGATGAAATATTTCTCGTTCTGTCGGGTCGCGATGGCCTCGACTCCGCCGTCGAAGCGGAACGCCTCCGGACCGAGCTTCAGCGCTTCGGAGAAAGGAAACAACACAATTTAAGACTCAGATTGCAGCTTTTATTTACTTTATATCAAGGATTTATATCACCTGACAGCCAGTGTTAGTAGACTTTAGATTTATATGATAGCTGCAGTAAAGATCTATCATCATCCAGAAACTTATTGAAACATCTAACAAAATATAATCAATATCATTATAATCCTTTTCCAATGTTTAATAAAATAAAGATAATACAAAAACAATGACAAAAGAATAAAAATGAATGCTAATAAAGACAATTTTAATGATAATAGCGTAGGCATTAGAAATGCGACTAACAATTGTTTGACGATTAATTTAATAAAAAAATTCTTCAGTTTTTTTATTTAACCACTTTGTCATTTTTATACAATATTAGAAATAAATTAGAAGATGGCTTTTCTATCAATTCTCCAGTTAGCGATTAATTGATTACTAAATCAGTTGATTATTTTAATAATCAATTAATCTGATTAATAATTTCAATGGATTTGTTTCATGAAGGTAAATGGAGAGTATTTGTCTTTGTAAATAAAGCTTCTTGCTTTTATTTTAAACTGAAGACGTGGAATAAAAAATGATTTTATTAAAAAGCAGAATTTGCTTTATCCACTCAAACTTCACAAAATAAAGGAGACATTCCAATTTTGTTTTTGTTGTGAAACAAAAAGAAAAATCCTTGATGGAAGAATTTAAAAATAATTTAACTAAAATGTTTGAATCCACAAGAATTTAATGATCAATTTACTTAAAATAAAAAAAGGTACAACATGCTTTAAACCATAAATAAAATCTTTATTAAGACTAGAATCTATTTATAGTTCATTCTGAAATTATTATTATGAAATGTAAAATTTTCAGACGATTCAAAGGCTCGAGTTACCTGTCCTGGCGTACGACTCGTGGCAGGTGCGAGCGATCTCCGCCGCCTGCTCCATCTGGTGGCCCGTCTTGTCACCGGGGGCCCCGTCGGCACCCAGAGCGATCATGCCGCCGGCGAAACACGTCAGGTGGCCCATCTTGTGCTCCAGCAGCCCTCCCTTCCACTCGGCTATGTAGGTCAGCCCGCTGCTCGACTTCCTCATCAGGTTGGTTTCTATCGCCTGGAAGAAACGCACACGGCGAGAAGAAAAAGCACCAATGTTGTTTCTATGATAGGGATGCAATTTATCAATTATTTAGTTAATCTGAAGTTAACTGACCTAATCTATCAATTAATAATTAATTGATAAGCAGCCATTTTCTTAAAAACTTGAGTTTTCTCCACGGTTTTGCTTTGATTGCCTCTTTTTGACAACAAATCCAGGAATGTTTATAAAACAATGATTTAGTTTATCTAAAGTTGATTAACTGTAAATGTTTAATTGATTAAAACAACAGTTTTTTCTAGTATCAAAATGGCTGATCGTCTTTCCATGAGACAGAGCTAAATTGTCCATAATATGCTGAATTAAATTGATTACATTTTAATATTTTCTATCAGTTGTGTTTAATACAACTGATAATGGCGGAAAATTGAGGTTTTCTCACATTAAATAACTTAGATAAATATCTATAAAGTATAACAAACCAGGGACCTCTTATGTTGCTGAATTACTCGTAATTAACAGAAATACCGTCTGTTGCTCTTGAAACAATGTTAAACTTCGCTCTATAAAGTGCACTAACTCAAGTCAGCCCTTAAAATCACCCGTTCTTACTGGCGCCATGTTTTTCCCCCCATCATGTTAATTTTCTCAGTTCTCCGCCCTGATTTTCTATCAAACCTTCACCTTCGTAGCACATCGTTCATATTTGGTTGAGAAGTCGACGCTGCTCACCCTTAACACAGTGACGTTAAGGTGAAACTTTTTCTATACTTCAAAATAGAACATAATAAAGTATACTTTTCATCCCACAGCGGACTCTGTTTTAACCGTTTCCCTTTCTGGCGGCGTCATTTTGTTTCTCTGTTTCAACAGTTAAGAATGACCAGCTGCGCCCTCTGCTGGATGGCGACCAAACTACAACACTAAAATAGGGTCTACTGTAGTCTAGCGGACGTTACAAGTTGATCGATCCCAATCTAAAAAACAATTACTCGACGATTTATCATAGATAGATTACTTTTTCGGATCACTAGTCAATAATCCTCCCAGATTTAGTTATTGTCGATGTTTAACTCCAATATTTTCGCTCTTGAACGCACCAGCTGAGACCCGTCGCTTGTCACCACAACTTAACTTGATGATTATTATAATGGAGGAACTAAATAATCCTCTGGGTTCAGGTGGATTTTTTTTCCTTCCTGCAAATCAGCTTCAGCAGCTTCGACTCTTCGTGAGGTTATTTAAATAACCAGACTTTTGCAATGTCTGCAGATGAAAGTAAATACCACAACATGACTGCTTTTTATTATCCACAGCTGACCTTGCTGTTGTTGTCCGCCATTATTCAGCATCATCTATAATGACTCAGAGGCTGCATGAGGGATTTAAACCCTGTGGAGTAACCAGCAACACTTCACCAGCTGTAAACAAACACCACGCTGTCTAGAGGGAACAAGTGGAAATTAGACGTCCACTCGCTGTGAGGTTTATGTAATACCACCAGGTTCTAAAAGTTTCATTTGGTTGGATCACATATGGGGGATATGTCGTCTCTAATTTCAACTAAAGAACATTGAACACTATAGTTTTCAGTAGATTTCCCTTTTTTTTTTGTCTTTTTGCACCAGAAAGAAAAGTTGCTACAGCAGATCCTAATATTAAGATAACATCAGCTTATAACTGCCTATTTCAACAGTTCGAACAACAAATTTACCTCAATATCTATTAATACACATTATATTGCTTTCGACTCATTATCACTGGAGCATTGACCAACATATTTGACATCTATTGATGATTTTTATGACAACACTTGACAAAATAGGATGTCAACTGGTGACTGCATGTTGTGTTTATGACTTATTTTGTGTTTTTATGATGTAAAGCACTTTTAACTGCCTTCTTGCTGAAATCTGCTATACAAATAAAACTGGATCTATGTTCCCATTTGTCAGGTCCAACTCTCATGGATTTTGTGCGAACATTTAAAATGTCGCAAAAAAAAAAAAGAAAGAAAAAGAAAATGCGAATTAGACGTGTCCATCTACTGGTTTGGAGCGAAACAACTGAGCTAAGCTAAGTTTAATTCTCATCAGATGTTGACGCTAAGCATGGCAGTAAAAAAGCAACAAGTAGAGGTTGCAAATACCTACTAACTGCAGGGAAGCTCAGCCAGTTACCTCCAACCGTTACCTAACAAACCAAGCAGAGCTCCAGCAAGTTTGGTCAGCTGGTTTCCCACTGTATGAGCTGTACAACGCCTGCTGGGAAAGAGGTTTGTTGTTGACTTACCATCCAGAAACCACTTGTTGGCTCCACTTCTGCTTTTAAAAGATGTACGGTTGTATAGTTGCACATTTGTTTGCAGCCATTTTCATGTGCGAGTGTAAACATTGAGTTGAGGGGATGTGGCCAGCAGCGGCTTATTTGGATTTAAAGTGACAGAAGGCCCTAAAACAGCTCAAAATCAGACTGAAATTTGATTATCTAACAATGATTTTGAGCTAAAAATGTAAGAAACTTGTTTTGCATCACCCATAGAGCTAACCTAACTTGTTCAAGGAAGCAAAATAACTAAAGCAGGAGATCAGAAAAATCCCCTTGCATTAAGTTTGACATCTAAAAGTGAAGCCAAAGTTGTGGATAAAGACATATTTAGTATTTCTGACCAACCTCTGAAGCTTTATTTAAATCCCTGCCCTTTGTTTAACTTGAGCAGCTAATCCAATAAAGACCCTCTCAGCATGTGTGTGTGTGTGTGTGTGTGTGCCTCACCTGCAGGGCATCGTAGTACATCTTCTTCCCTTCCTCGTCGGTCTTGTCGGACATAAGCCAGGCCTTGAGCAGATACTCATAGAAGCTGTCGCCGAGGCCACCCACAGACACGTGATCTGCAGCAAAGATTAGCGGAGGAACATAAATCAGCGCCGCGCGGCTCCAGCGAGGCCGCTGCACAAACACCGCTACATTGTTCTGGTGGCAGGCTGATCGAGTAGTTTTCTAGTTTTTGTCCCGCTGATAGTCGGCGAAGGCTCATCCATATGCATGCGTCATTAACGCAGTCCGGCCGCGTTGAGAAGCGCAGAGATTAAATGTCAGCTGTGATCATCTTGACGCGAAAAGAGAGGAAGAGGATGATGATGATGAGGAGGGTTTGGTTTAAAGAAGGGGAAACATTTAAAAATAAAGAATCAGCGATGAACAGAAACCTAGAATAATATTTGTACACTGCAAAAACACGATCAGTAGTTTTGGTTTAGTTTTCTAATGTAAATATCTAAGTAAACTTGAAATAAGAAAACTAACTTAAAAGTAACTTTTCAGCAAGAAATAGGAGCTTATTTAAAGTAAATAATTCCTTTATATTGATGAAAAGGTTCAAATTATTTAACTTAAAACACAAGATTTTTCCCGGTTTGGAGTTTTTAAAAAATTCCGACTTTTTTATGGTGATATTATGACTTTGTTTTGGTAATATTACAACTTAGTTTTTAAAAAGTTGCTTTAATTTCAATTATTCCTTCTGTGAGTTGAACAGATTACTAGTGCCAGGCTATGAGAACTTTTCTTTAATTATGAGAATATAATCCCAATATGAGCAGAAAAAGACACAATTTTACCAATAAAATGTCCTAAAATTACAAGAAAAATTTTTATTTAATGAGATTTTTTTTGGGTTATTTTTTATTTATCTTTTTTATGGTAATATTATGACTTTGTTTCAAAAAGTTGCTTTTATTTCAGTTATCCCTTCCTGTGAGTTGGACAATTAAGTCCAAGCTATGAGAATTTTGTTTAATTAAGACATTATATAATTTGAATACTAGCAGAAAAAGATACGATTTTAATCAATAGGATGTCTTAAAAAACTAGTTCTAATGAGAGTTTTTTTTTCTTATTTATTGGCGTTCATAAAATTACTACTTTATTCTGGTCATTTTAACATTATTGTCAAATTATTTCAACTTTGTCATACGATTATTCTTGCATTATTATGACTCTCTCCTAATTAAAAGTAAATATCTTTATATTTCGTTATAGAGTTGATCTGAATTCAAAATCCAAATAAAACACGCTTCTAAAACAAGATGGATATTCTGTTTGGAAACATGAACTAAGTCTTTAAAAAGTTGATTAAATCAATTCATTTTTCAACACGACTCAAACCTTAAGGTAGAATATAAGAGTTTATAAGCATTATCTCCTGCTAAAGTTCATAGTTTACAATTTATTAAGCCCAACCGTCATCATATACTACCAGCCTCGATAAACAACTTTTATGCATTCATTCCTCTTTTCTTAAAACAGCGATTCTATTTTTATGCGTCACTTAATGAAATACTTTCCTGAAAACACCGTTATCAGCTTTGTGTCACATAAATATGAACAATTATAACCGCTCATGTGTTTAAACGGTTGTTTTACTGAGCATTTCAGAGCAGTCTGCGGGAACAGATCCATATTTATCCGACTCAGACAGTTGCAGGCCTTTCATAAAAAGCTGTGCAGTAAAACTATACCTGACAGCGCTTCAATAAAAGCTGAGAGCATATCAGTGGATATAAAAACAAAATAATAAAACCAGGCAAGAGGATTTTTACTTTAATGTCACATTCTTTTTCGGTAAAAGTTAACAGCAAAATGATGTGAATAAAAGGTGAAATTGGATCAAGAATATAGAACTTTTTATGGCTGTTAAAGGTAAAACACTAAAAAGTAGAAGGTGGGTTTAAGGAGGTCAATTTGAGCTTGTCTGAAAGCATCTTTTTGCCACTTTATCTTCAGACGTGTGGCTGCAGCTGCTGCATTTTTAGGACTTTCTGAACAATTCTTTAATAATTACTTTTATTAAGTTTTTGTAGATCAGTAGATTTAGTTCAGTTGTTGTGAAGGTGTCAACAGATAAATAATGTTTTAAACAGAGTTAGTTACACTTATTCAAAAACAAAGAAACTTTTTAGAAAAATTTACTTTTAGGAGTATTTTTTACATTTTACTTGAGTCATTTTATTTTGAAGTATTTTTACTCTTGAATCAAATTTCCCCAATTTTCTACCCACTGAATGAAAAACAAACATATTTTAACTATAAATCCACCAGACTCAGACACACACCTGCAGATTTTACCTGTTATTTCTTGTTACTGATATAAATTATTGTCATTTTGGTTCTTAAAATCCCAAAATTTCACTTAACTTTATACTTTGGTCCATCTAATGATGTAATTTTTAAATATTAAATGATTGATAATTTGTTCAGTTACTCAGTACTTCAGTAAACTTTTAAAAAACTTTTTGACTCTTACTTGAGTAAAAATATGTTGAAGTTGTAAAATTTCTGCCCACCTGTGGTTTTAATTATGTTTTATTACATTTTGAAGTCCGATTTTAATACATTATTAGATATCGCAGTGTTTCAGGGATCTAGTCAAAGTCTGGACTAAAATGTAATTCAGATGTTTTATTCACGGCTGAATAAAAAAAATTCTGCAAACAGGAGTGGGTCCAAATTTCTCCACAGATCAACTTTTTCCTTTAATAAAAGAAGTAATCATTTAAAAACTGCATTTTTTATTTATCTAGGCTAAATATGACTGATAGAAAACTTCCTTTGAGATATAAAAACACCAACATCCCAGCTTTTATCTTCGCTCTCCGTTATTCTTTGTTCTTCGCTCGTCCTTCACGTCCAACGCCTCCATCATCATCATCATTACCTGTTTAGCTCCGTGGTTTTAAGAGTCAGCTAATGGGTTTAAAATTACACCCTATCAGGAACATAAAAGCATCTGAACGGACCGAGAATGAAAATACTTGACGGGTGAAGAGTGGGCAACCAAACCGTGAAGTCATCCAACAAGGTTCAAACGGCAGCTTTGGGAAATGCAGCTTGACTTTATCTGATGCTAGGAAACATTAGCATGCTTTTGAGCGCATGTAGGGATAATTTTTTTATTTATAAATTTAGACAAAGTCCAAGAAGAAAATGAAAACATTTTTCTTTAATTTTATTGTTGAAAAATATTTATTTCTACAGGAATCTCTCTTCTTCTGCTAATGCTAGTTAGCGACAAAACATTAACGTCCAAAAAAGTTTATCATTTAATATTTCAAATGTGCATCATTTATAAACAATAATGAATAATCTCATTCTGATCCAGACAGTTTAATGATTACAGCAGGAGAAGAAACGTATATCAGCTCTGCTGATTTAAATCTACAATTACAGGTGAAAGACGGACATAATGTGCTGCAGAACAGCAGCAATTTGCATGAATTAGTTCAAACCTGTGCGACGTTCATAATGTAATATATTCAGATTTCTATTGTTGGTTTACATAATGAATTCAGACAGTGTCTTATATGTTAACTACAGAGTTTCCTCTATATGGGAAGCTTTAAGTTTGAGTTTTTGCATATTCTTCTGTTCGTAGGAGTTTAAAGATGTTCTTTAAAAATGTGTATCAAGAACAATAAGAGTTTATTAATATCAAATTAATGTCCTAAAAGCCCCAGAGAGATGCTTAAATTAATTCATTGGAGCTGTTCTGTTTAGGAAGGTATATTGGTAACTACTTTCTAGTTTAAATGAATTGTGTTTGAATTTATTGGCACGTTTATTGAAACTTTAAATCGTTTGTCCTGATCACATTCTTCTTACAGCCACTGTTAAGATTCAGATGTAAAAAGATAAAATAATACTTTATCAAGTAACAGAGTTACTTACGTTGGCCCCACTGGCCGCTGTTTGGGTTCAGGTAGTTCGGATAAAGTCCCTGAGGTTTGTCCAAACGGTTCAGCACTTTCCTGATGTTCATTACCTGCAGATACAGAAGTCATATTTCAGTGAAATGGTTGTTTTGAACAGATTTCCACGGCTCTGCTTCGGTTACCTTTTGAGCAAACTCTGGGTTTCCGGAGAGTTTGCTGAGGTGCATGAACTCCAGATGGAGGGTGCCGTACTCTGCCAGGATGCTGCTGCCGCCCGAAGCCCAGGGCCAGTTCCTACCGACACCACTGGGACACAAAGAGAGGGACGCTTAGAGACGGAGGGAGAGAGGGATGAGTGGATGGATAAATGATGGATGGATGGTTGGATAAATCATAGATGAGTGTTTGGTTGGACGAGAAGATGGATGGATGAATAATGTATAAATGTATTTATGGATAAATTGGTGGTAAGACGGATGGATGAGTGGATGAATTGATGGATGTTTTATAGAGACATTATTGTATGGATTATTATCATTATTCTATAGATTTAAACAGACAAATTGAACATAAAGTTTAATTTCAAACTAATGGAAACAGAAATTTCTTCCACATTTCCCTTTTCCATAATTTTGCAATCTAAAAACAATTCAAACTATTTTCCAGACTTCCAGTTTCTCTAGGAAGTGTCATAAAAAACAAACTTCCATTAATGTGACAAAGAGATAAAACGGTAAACCAGGAGTTAAGGGTCAAATCCAAACATGGAGGCATTTATCAGCTGGATCCTGGATGGGAGCATTAAACCAGCAGCTGTTTAAAACTGAGCAGCTCCTTTGTTCCAGGAGACGTCTTAGAATTACATTTGCATTCTTCTTCTTTTGTTTTCTTGATTTTAACAAACAGATTTCTAAAATAAACCTGGAAGGAGGCAGATTGACATCACAAAAAGCAGCATATTTTTCCTTCCTGGACAGCAACCTGCTTCCTTGACAAGTACAAAAGACTCTGCAACGCAGTGTCTGCAAGATCATTAAAGCCACTGATGAGACAATTTCAGGCCAAGGACTGATGACTCTGATGGCAATGCCTCAAGTGAGTACTCATGAATACATATTGGCTATTTACTTCACTGTCAGTGCAACACGAAGCGCACAAAACAACAGCCGCATTCAGGGAAGAGATCCAGCAAATGAGAGGAAGAAGAAGAAGAGATCTGTGAATTGGGAGAAGAGCCACACTCGCACAGATCTCTTTAAGGACGTGGATGAACATACTAATTATCCCCCCCTTTCAAGTCATCATGCTGCACAAGGCGTAATTTGTTTCCCATTACACCCTGGATTTAATCAAGTCAGCCAAACAGAGGGAGGACCAGGGGAGCAGCAGGAGGAGAGACGCGGCAGGGTCACCGGTGAGAGACAAACCCATCAGCGGAGACCCGGGTTCATCGATGATTCAGTCTGAATACACGTTTAACCCCTTCAGGCCTGAATCCACTGGAATGGATGTTTACAGTCCTTTTTCCTGACTTTCTTCTGGGTTACTATTACCAATATTAGCAGCTTATTATTGTCATCATACCATCATTATTATCACTTTTTTCTTAAATTTTTTATTTATTGTTATATAGCACAGATTAGGAAGAATTTATAGGCATACATTTGCAAGGAGTTAGGAATTATTCTATGTATGAGTAGTTATTTATAATCGTCATTATTATTATTATTATTATTATTAGCTGTAGATTTTCTTGTTTGTTATGAATTGGTATGTAATCATTTTGTTTGTGTAATATGATTTGTTTGTCTTTAATACAGTATATACAACAGGTACAATAATATTATAACATGGTTTTAATTACAGATTTTGGTTAATTATTGAGTTGTTAGTGATATATTTCATTAAATTGAGATGAGTGTTCACTTCTTCCAACTCATTTCAAACAGAAAAGTGATGGTAACTTAACTATGTTGTTGTTGGTTATGTATGCACATGTTGCTTGTTTTCTTGTTTTTAAAAACTTTTTTGAAATAAATAAACTAAATCAAATCTGGCTGATCATGTAAATTTAAAAGAGAACCTTAAATGTACAACAGAGAATGAACTTCTATTGAATTGATGGAATGGATACATTTATAGACGAAGTTTGTTTTATTTATCTGTGCTTTTAATAAAGTTTTGATATTGCTGAAACAGTTTGTATGGTATTTATCTATTTTTGTCATGTTTGTAAGACGTTGAAGAAGTCGCTTTAAATGTTGTGTTTAATCATTACGTCTCTTTTGTACTGTTGGTGTTTACTATGGTAGACACTAATGGGAATCCTTAAATAAACAAAAACAAATAAATATAAAATAGGGATTTTGTAATATGAATGATTCTCGTTGATGACTTATTTCCTATAGACCAATGACATGGACAGATCAATGGATGGAGAGTTCAGTTATCGATGGATGGATGAATGGGATCAGTAGATGGACAACCGTTGTGATGATGGACCGACGGGTACAAAGTTTAGACAAAGGGTTAAAAAACTTTATCTTCTTCATTTCTGCTCCACTTTGGACCAAATGAACCAGTTTAAAAATGTTAAACCAGTTTCTTTGTTTCCAGTCCCATTGGCTCCTGTTCTGGGACTGGAAAATGGCAATAATCCATCGTAATACCAAACAATGGAGCTTCTTCTGGCCCACCTGGGTCCACTGTTGTGTTTGACTACTGAGGCACATGGCCCACTGACCCAGTTAGCAAAGCTCCTTTAACAACTCCACGCTCCACAGAGTGGGGAGACACTTATTAAAGTAAATTATTTGGTTAATGTCCTGTTGCATTACTGAAAGTGGAGCGATCTTATTCAAATAATACAATGTTTAAATGGATGAAGTGCACACATGGCTTTGATTTCAGCTTTTTAATGGATCATCAGGGAATTAAATAAATCAAAACAAACTTCACCTGCGAGCTTCTTTTATGCCTCTTCCCATTCAGCTATTAGTAAAAGCCTTGAGATGTTGAATAGAGCTGTTGCAGTGGAGTCTTCATTTTGTTCTAAATCCATCAAGATGAAACTTTACTCACTCGTTCTCTTTGAGGCACAGAGGAAATGTTTGTGAAACGTTACGGTGACCCAGAGCTGCAGCTTTATCAGGAGATTATGAAAAGACCTTCACTAATGCACCAAGGCTGATACGCAACTTTCATTATGAATCCAGAGATCAACATAAATTGTCCAACTCTGATTGAAGCGATATGATGCTGTTTGTTTAAAATGGTATGGATTTATCTGCTTGTCCCACATTTTGGGTAAACATAGTTTATCTGTTATGTATTTGCAAACCCAGAGGGGTCAAGGTGTTGATGAATAACAGACTGACGCTGCTGTGATTTAAATTAGTTTCCAGTAGAGGACATGAGTCGCTCCTGGTAAAGTTTCATTTCACTCAAATCAGCTGAAAATCACAAAATCATGAGTTTTTCAGCCTTCAGTGCATTCTGAACAACTTCTATTTAAAGAATTACTTTCAAATACGAGTGAGGATTTTTCTGATTTTTGGTGCCATGATTCAATTTAAAAATCTATTTTTGAATCAAAATGATTTCTTAATCTATTGGTGTTAAAAGTATCCTCTCGATTTACTCCAATCAGCTTTGGGCTGATTAATCGAAATCATGGTAATTAAAATCAAAAATTGAAATAATTCTCAACTAACTTAGTAATCAAGTAATTGCTAATTGGAGTATATAGACTCACAAGAAGGCTATTTGAAGTAATAAGTCAAAACCTTACAAAATATATATACATTTGACAATAATTTTAATAATCGATTAATCATGATTAATCATTTCAGTCCTAATATGAATCGATTTTTTGGCACACTCCTACTTTCCAACTTCATATATTAATAATCAAGTTTCCCTTTCAGGGTCATGAATTAATCAAGAAACATTAGAAGTGACTTTGTAGCTGGAGAAAAAAAAAATATTTTCACACTTTCACTGTCCTCAGCCTCAACTTCTCTTTTTCCACCTCATTTTCTTTGCTCCTGCCTCAAAATCTATTGGACCTCTCCTCCTGCTGCCACGAGGAAAATGTGGATTGCGATAATGTCAGAGTTTGGGTGGCTTAATTAGAGACCTTTAATCACGGCTACGTCAGACCGCCGCAGGTTGCTGCCGAGGAGAACTGCTCTGAGAGTTAGAGCGAACATTTGGGCAACTTATTTCCTCAAAGAAGTTTGTGTAACTTGAAAGCCAAGAATTTATTTTATGATTAGATAAAAAGATGGTGATATGGTGCCACTTCTGGCTGACCACAGCATATGTGCTCAGTACTTGGAGGATTTGTGCTTTTATTGATTTTATAAATCAATCAGAATCAACAAAAGTTTTGACAAAAAGACAACAAAGTGATGTCAATTAAATAAAAATACAGTATATAAGTGATTGCTTAAATATTCAACACCTTGTTTATCAAGAAAATGCCCAGAAATGGCCTCAGAACCACATCAACTAGGACTGGGTGATAAGTTGATTTAAGCAATTACTCAAACTTTGGGTTTTTAAAGATTTAATTTGTGGAAAATCTCGATTTTTTGGACAACGGATTAATAAAGCCAGGATACGATTTCTTTTTTTTCAATTACCAGAATAAAGTCGCAATATTACAAAAACTCCAAGTCATATTGACCATTTCTAATAACCCCAAAAAGTCTACAGTCTAAAAATGGCCGCTACATGCTAAGCTAATGCAACTATAAATTAGTATTTTAAACAGGTGCTTTTGTTGAAATCAAACGTCTGAATCTGTAAAAGTCTGGTGGAATATTCTGCGAAATGTTTTAACTTAAGTCGGAAACCAATCATGTAACATCTTCCTAAACTTCGTCCTGATCCCCACACATGAACACAAGTTAACTAAAACACTAAATACCAACTCGGATAAACAGTTCTCACAGTTTATCTGCCTCTGCTGAGCCAAACTGCATGAATTAACAACTTAATTTTCCTCTAACATCAAGAACAAAATGCTCCAGGACAGCATGGGCCAACATTAGGTCAGCTGGAAAGAAAACATCTCCCAGCTGCCAAACACATCCATTCCCAGTCCAGACGTATTAATCACAGATGCAAATTTGCCCCAAAATGGGATAAAAACACAGAGGGAAAGAGACGGTTCAACTCTTCCATTATCAAAAACATGATTGGTTTTTTGCTCCAGTTCACTGACAAAGTAGATTTTTTCCCATAAATTACAGCCATTTGTGACATCTGTTGATGCAAGAACAATACTAGAGAAAAGAAACAATCATGTAAAATATTCTGAACCTAAACAAGGTGAATGTTTTCACATTTTACTATAAATTAACTTAATTTGATGTTCAAAAAATACGCATAATAACTGCAAGGTGGAAGAAAAATAATTTTTACGGACAAATGTGAAATCGTAGAGTCTCTTAATAAATAACATGAAACTAACACCTTCATTGTAACATGGTGGTGGCAGCATCATGATGTGGGGTTCTCCCAGGTTCCCTCATTCCAAAATCTACACTATACTATAAAATGTATTGGCGTACTTCCTTTAATTCACTAATAACGGAGCTAATTTTTCATGTAGCTCTTCAGCGTTTCTGCTAACTTTTTTACTAACATTTAGCTCACTTAGCTTCCGAGCAGTAATGACGTTTATATTGATGCTCTTATTTTGAAGGGGGTTAAGAGTTTACAGGTAGGTGTGCAAAACCAAAATTTTACTTGAGAGAAAATAATTGAGAACCACTGCTTTAATCTGGAAGAATGTCTTTAGGATTACATTTTTAGTGCAGACTGTGAGCTACATGTTTATGTCCAACATTAGTGTCTAACCTCACTAATGGTCAAAAATCGACATAACTACACTCCTAGACTTTATAATATACTGTAATGTTTACTTTTAACTATAGGATTATGTAAAAACAAAATTTTAATCATATATAAACAATAAAATACATTTATGATGTGGTTCTAGTAAGATATGTGCAAGGGGCTGCAGACGCTGCCAAAGACGTTACATTTATTCAAGTTTTTCATGTTAAAATCTAATGATTAAAAAAAAATGCTTTAATATATCTGAATACAATAAGATGGAAGTGTAAATGTTAATGTTTTATGCAATCATTGACTTTGTGTCTGTTGAGAAGACGGAAAAGCTAATTTCAGGATTCAAACACCTGAACAAAAGCCAACAAGGCAGCGGCCTTGTATACACACAGAGACAATAGCCCAGCTCATTAAGACCAGTCAGTATGCAGTGCGGTGGGAGTGATTTGCAAAGGCTTTATCAGTCTGGATGTTAATAAGAAGAGCAGTGGGACATAGTAGCCAGATCTGATAGCAACCGTGGAGCTGCTGTGTGGCTAAAAGACAAAGTGACAGGGGGAAAAGGCTTCTAAAGGTTTCTGTTCCAGGTTTAAAAGTATAAAAAAGCCATTAAACAACAGAGAATGTAGTTATTTATAAAGACAAACAGCTCAATGATGCTGCAGATCTCTAAAATTAGAGTAGTTACCTGAAATAAATTCTTAAAGAGAACTTTATGAAAAATGTTTGAATTAAATCTGTTAATTAAAGGGGAGATATCAAGCAAAATTCACATTTTGCACATTTTTATACTTCCTTTTGAGTTTCTACGTGTTCTAAAAACAGCCCAAGCTCTTTAAAAACCCCGCCCAGCCATTTTTTGGCAACGAGTTTATGATTTTTGGCGTCTGGAAAATGAGCTGTTTCAAAAACCTTCTGAATGTAACGTCACAAATCAGTAGGTACCCGTTGCCTAACAACCCCAACAATATTCCGCCAATCACCTAGCAACCCAAGTAGAGCTCTAGCTTGCTTGGTTAGTACAATGGCTACTGGAAAAGACAAGGGTTCTGATGTTCATTCAGAAACATTCTTGCTTTGTATTCTTGTTGGGTGTGCAGGAGGCTCCACTTCTGCTTTTCAAAGATGTATATTTGTAATATTTGCTCATCTGTTTGCAGCCATTTTCATGTGCGAATGTTAACTTTGAATTGTAGGGTGTGGCAGCAGTAGCTTATTTGGATTTAAAGTGACAAGCGGGACTAAAACATCTCAACATAGGCAGAAATCTGTGAACAGGTTTTGAATATTCCAAAGTACAATGACATATTACCGCCACTGTAGTAAATAAAAAGAAAAAAAAAGTAAAAATAAATTTCTGCAAAAAACTAAAATTTTCAGATTAATTTATGAAATTTTCTAGAAAAATAACATGGAAATTTCTGAGTTTCAAAAGTCAAAAACATTTGACTTTTCAAATAAGATTTTTTTTTTCTAGAAAGTTTCTGAGATTAATCTCAAAATTTCCGATTTTTTAAAATTTTTTTGGTGGAAATTTAATACTAATTTTTTTCTTTTCTGTCTACAACATTCCTAATACGCTGCTGTACCATCCAGACCATTCGCAGCATGTTGAAGAAAGCCTAATGGGCCACTTTTAAGGACTAAAGATTAAACTAAACAAGTTTGTGAATTTCTTCACCCTGACCGCAGCTGTCTGGTCTCTCCTGTGAACGCTGTGAGGCTTTCAGCTCCGTCCGTGTGGCTTTAGTGCTTCTAGATCTGCTCTAATGAGCCATGAGTCCGGGACAGATCAACTGGGACAAATCCAGTGGCTCTTAGTAGCATTTTCCACTCCACCAGCAGGAATCAATGAGCTCACATACGGATGAGAGGAGGCGAGGAAGTGGGAGAGAAAAAGAAAGTAAAAGTCTGCTGGATGTGGGAAGATGGGGCCGGCTTTATGACCCTTTATGACGTAACCTTGATTTATCGCTCCTCTCCAAGGGGCCAACTAGAACTTGTTTTTGGTGAATCCAGCAGATAAATCAACTGGACACAGTTCAGATCTCTAATCTCTAAAAATAACTCCCTAACCTTATTTTTTTTAAAAAACTTCTACAACTAATTTAGAGTCCTTTCATAAGATCCAACAGCTGGAACATTTCACAGCAACACAACTCAGGTCATCAGATCAGTTTCATCTCTGAATTAAATAAACTCAACTTTTAAAATCAGTAAATAATTTAGAAATAGAATAGTTTAACGTAGTTTATTTTCTACGTTTATGATTGCAGACATGACTGACTGCTGCAGGTAACAACGTACAGTGGAGAAAAATATAAATACAAACTATTTTTAAGAAAAAAGCTGGCAATTGCAAACTTTGGAAGAATTGTTTTATTTTAGCAATATTGGACCGTTTTCAAGCTCGAACGGCCTATTTAAAGTCATGCCACATTATTACTACTAGTATATTACATAGACGTTTTCTATTTTATTTAATAATCCGACTCAGATGCACATTTCTCTTAATCTTAGAGCTTTTTAAAATAACTATACAGTATGGTGTAAACTTGCCCTTACATTTTATTGATTTAATTAAATAAGATTTTTATCACTAACAGGTGAAATGACTACAACCGCTAAATTCTGTTTCTGTTTACATTTTGTGAAGAAGGAATTTGCGCTTAGTGTCTTCTTCAGAGGGTTCTGTGTCAGTGACTGTTGCTGCAGCGCCCCCACAGGCGAGGAATTGAACAGTTTTTTTAACTGGCTTGTTTGGTTTCACACAATGCAGAATGAAAGTGAACCACACCAGCTGAAAAATTTAACAAATGTTGCAATTTTGAACTGAATTTACCAGAATACAAGGTGTGTAAACAAAAAAAATGTATTTAATTCCAGCTAAATAATGACTTGACAACTAGCCTAGTTTGGCATCAGTGAATTTTTTTTTTCACCATAAAAAAAATGCAACTTGAGAGTTTTAAAATGCAGGTCACTACTAATAAAACTTCCTCATGTTATCTGGTTCTAATATATATATTTTTTTATGATTTCAAGACATAAAAGTGTGGTAAAAACAAAAACCGAGGAAATCTGTAAGGAGGTGAATACGTTTTCCATGTCTCTCTATCTCATGAAGAACAGAGTTCATATTGCAGAGCTCGACTCTCACGGCACCAATCACAGAGGCAGAGTCCACTCAGAGGTGAAACCTGTAATCAGCCGTCTGCAGAGAACATGTAAGATGACAATCACAGGGAATGTTTGATTTCTACGAACAACAAAACCAGGCATTACAGCCGCTAACAAACACCGACTCCAGGAGTTAAAATAGTTTGAGGTTTGACCTCTGAGAACTGGAGCTGCTGTTCGTCCTCTGAAGGACGGAAAGACTAACTTTACCGAAGGATGAAAAAAATAAATCAGGTCAAGTAAAGGAGGAGAGCAAGGACTAAAGGGCGAACTAGAAAGTGAAAAGAAACTAAAACTTGTCCAGGGGGGGAATAACTGAAGGTTACACACAAGATGATTCACCTTTAAACCATTAATTCAGAATTATTTTAGGTTTAAACTATAAATATTCTCCAGCTTTGTATCTCATTAAATCTCAAACTGCAGGAATCAAACTGTGGGTCAGTCTGAGATAAGAATAAACATTTTAAATTAACAAAACAAACCTTCAACCTAATTATTTAAAAAGTCGTTTTGTCTAGTTTCTAGTGCAAATATCTTACTACACTTGAAATAAGACAAAACTAACTTTCAAGTATTTTTAAACAAGACACAGGAAGTTATTTTGAGTAAATAATTCCTTAACATTGACAAAAAATGCTGGTTCCGTTGGCAGATTATTTCACTTATAATAAGGTCAAATGGTTATAAGTGAAATACTCTGTCAATGAAACAAGTACTCAAGTAAAAGTAAAAAGTATTTGGTAAAATGTACATAGTAACTGATCAAATTAAAATTTAATTGTGGAAATTTTTGTATTTTAAGCAGAAAATGACAATAATTCATAAAAATCTGACAAAAACATTTTCTAAAACAGTTTCTTTCAATAAAAAACTGATGAAACTTCAACAAAAACTGCAGGTGTGTGTCTGTGTCTGGTGAAGGTTTAGTTAAAACATGTTTGTTCTTCATTCAGTGGGTTGAAAATACAGGAATTTTACTCAAATAAGAGCAGAAATACTAAATAATAAAATTAAGTAAAAGTAAAAAGCACAGTGTAGCAGAAGTACTCCTAAAAGTACATTAAAAAAAGTTACTCAAGTAAATGTAATTGAGTAAATGTAACTAATTGCTACCTAACTCTGATGTTACTGTGACTGCTGCATGGGAGTGTGTGTGTGTTGGCGTGTGGGGGTGTGTGTGTGGGGGTGTGTGTGTGTGTGTGTGCAGGATATCACAGCTCAAGTCATGCAGGTAAAGTCATCATCTACAACAATCTGCTGCAACCTCAGGGGGGAAAAAAATCACAGATCTGAGCTGAATCCCACGAACATTAAAACATACACACACCTGCAGAGACACACACACAGCTGCAGAGACACACACACAGCTGCAGAGACACACGTCGCTCCCCCCCAGGGCGTTCCTCTCTCCAGGAAGGAGGACGTTGGGGGCGTTGGGGTCCATTCACCCGTTCAGGCACAATGGAAATTAATTTGTTACAGCACATTTATCGTCATGACAACCTGCCTTTTAATTAAAAGCCAACAAACAGCAGAGCGTTGTGTCTTTCTTGACAGAAAAGAAGAAAACCGGAGGAGTCGAGTCTGCAGGATGAAGAATGACTTCAGTCCAACATGAGAATTTAGTTTGTTTAAAACAAAGTCGTGATAATTAGATTTTAATTTGTTACTTCTGCTCGCTGTTGCAAAATTATTCAGAACCTCGAGCAAATTTATCTTTTATATAGAATATTAACATGCTTTAAATCAGGAGTTTCCGAACCCAAAGACAATCGACTATTAGAATGTTTTTTATTCACTATTCAATAATTATTACATTAATTTAGCATGAATGCTGCCTCATACTGTCTTATTTTAGATGGCGCAAAATTCGTCTTTATCTTGTCTGAAACTTTTCCATTTCTTGTTTGCTAAGCTAGCTTCAGGAGCAACGCAGTGAAATGAAGTTGACTGGCAGAAAATGAGCATCAGAAATAGCATACAAATAAATTATTTTAAATAAAATGTTTGTTTTTTTTAATGATTGAAAAGCAGAACATTTTAGGATAAAAAAATTGTGGAATTACTTTTTTTGCATGTTTTTTCTCATCTCTCCAACGCCCCCTGGTGGCCACGTAGAAATACATCGATATAAATCATTTTTGAATCCTAAAACTAGTAATTTTATTGAAGTTTTATTTTAGATGTTGCATCAAAGACGCTTTAACAAATGCCTACAAAAAGGTACTTCTGCTAAAAAATGACGGCAGGATTTTCCACAATTATCAGAAACAATTCAGTTTCATATTTTCTCCATGTAGCAATAAGATGCCAGAAAAATATCACTAACAATTATTGATTTAAAGTCAATAGTACCTTAATATTGGTGAAAAAGTGCTATTTTTTGTTTTTGTGTTTGTTATGATGTAAAGCACTTTGAAATGCCTTGCTGCTGAAATGTGCTATACAAATAAAATTAGATTTGATTTTCATTGGCAGATTATTTCACTAAAACATGGGAAAAATCTCTTGTCCTAAGTTAAATAATCTGCTATTGGAAGTAGTACTTTTTCATCAGTATTAAGGCATTATTTACTTAAACTCATTTCTTGCTGAAAAGTTACTTGTAAGTTAGTGCACTTAAAATAAGACAAAACTAAGACATTTGCACTAGAAACTAGTTTGTGTTTTTGCAGTGCATTACATTTCCTGCTGCTTTATAAGCAAATCGATGTTTGATAAACAGCTTGTAGAGATTGAGGGAAGACTTCTTACGTTTAATCTGTTATTTAAGTTCGTAAAAACACGGTGGCAGCAGTCAGATGGAAGCATCTAAGTGATGGAAGACGACCAACAAAACAATTCTCCATCTTTATTCGTGGTGTGTGAAACCGAAGGAAACTGTGTGTCAGCATTTCATGGCGTATTAATAAAACCTCCTTCAGGTTTATAACCTTCAGAGAGCGCTCGGGGAAAACAACAACGCGTGTGTGGCGCCGTCATGTTAAACCAAAACATCTCAGTGAGTGAGAGCGGCGAGCCGCAGACCACACGGCGCTTTAAAGCAGCAGACCATCAAAAAGGAGCGCCGCCGGAGTGGACCGCCGGGGCTGTGTGAGTGTTTTACCTCTTGAGGTTGAGCAGAGCCCAGGGGATACCTGTGGGCGTTTTGAAGGCTGGCAGCAGCTTTTCACCCAGCTCCACCGCCTTCCTGCGGAACACCTGAGAAAAAACGAAAGTGTTTGATTATCTAAGGGTTGCACCAGGAGACAAATTTGTATTTTCTCCAGCACAGCTTTAAAAATAACTAAATACAAACAGTAAAGAGAAAAGAGACTCCACGGGTACAGGAGTTTAGCGAAGGGAAGCTCTGTCTTGTTAACCAGAGAAATAGTTTTTGTGTTTTGTTGAGAAAAATCAAGATAAACTCCAGTGTGTTTGCCTAGAAAGTCCGGTTCGTTTGTTGAGGTGTGAATGCTAATCAAACCAAAAATGCAAACTCTGGTCCGCCTGAAAACCAGTTTAAGTAAACACTGGAGCGGCTGGTGTAAACAGGAAGTGGACTACACCTCAGGGCATTCTGGGTAAATACAACCAAACAAACATGCTAGTCTAGCCCTACCGGAGCAAAATGGCCTGAGGTTTTTACCGGTGACCAGAGAGAAATCCTACAAATGTTATTCCAATTTTGTTTTCATTTTATGAAGGAAGTTGTGCTCAGTGTCTTCTTACAAGGTTTTGATGTTGTTTCCTTCAGTGGTTCTTGATGCAGCGCCCCCACAGGCAAGGAGGGGAACAAGTTTTTTAAAAGGTTTGGTTCGTGTGACACAGTGCAGTGTGAAAGTGAACCAGGTGACAATGTAGCAAATGTCGCATTTTTGGTTTCAAATTGAACCGAGTTCACCGGACTATCAGGTGTGAAAACACCCTGAGGCTTAAGGTTGCTGATAAAAGAAAAAATATCCAAGGAGGAGAAAAGTTCTGCTAAAATCTCAGAAATTTTGAGTTTAACATTTAATTTTTTACAAGAAAAAAAAATGTGGATATTCTGTTGAAAAGTCATAAGGACTTTTGTGTCAAAATTCTGAGGATTTTTTCTTACAAATTTCTGACTTGTCAGAAAATATCCCAGCTTCAACTGTAAAATTATTAATTTGTAAAAATTTAAAACAGAGAACATCCAAGTTTCTCTAAACTACAAAATATTCTTTTAGGTAAAAGAAAAACAACAAATAAGAATTTCAGCAGCTACTTTATATCTCACCTGAAGGATTTTGAATCCTTTGTTATTTCTTTATCTTTTTTGTTGTTTCTTTTTGAATGATACTTCCCATGATGCAGATTTTACCTGCACTGGTATCACTCTGCAGAGTTTTGAAGCCATATAGTTAAATTTTCATGTGGAGTAACCTTCAGCTCCGATTAAGAGCCGACTGCAGGGACGCTGCACTGCTTTAAATAACTTCATGAATATTAAACAAATGAAAAGGAGACCAAATACACCTGGATCTGTACAAAACTGGGTGATGATGTCCTACTACATGTTTATAATCAACAGGACTCTTTTCTGCACTAAACATCAACCCTGATCTAGTTTTAAAAAGACTTTCACAATTCTGTAAATTCATAATGCATAGAAGAATAAAACTCAGTTCCTCTCTTTTTAAAACATAAAATCCATACAATACAGCACCCTTCACATTTATCGGTACCGTTTATTGTTAGAAGAGAAATGTAACTTTTATTTTCAGTACATTTACTTAATGGGGAAAAATACATTATTGGGATTCCTAATTTTCATGACCAAATCAGTCTCCAAATCTAAATCTGATACCAAACCTTTTTTTCTGATTGATTCATCAATACAGTGTAGGGCTAATCTGTGGATTATTATTTAGATTGATTAACCTGATTAACTGGATAGCAAAAGGTACTTAGGAGATTATTTTTAAAGAATTTAAACCAAGTGAAGCTAAAACTGGCACTTGAGGAAAAATAAAAGCTCTGGGTAGAAAATATCTACAGTCAAAGAAAGTTTTTTTTTCCTTCTTAAAAGCAAAATATGTAAATATGAAAAGATCTTTTTCAGTATAATCCAGTTAACTATAAATTGATTACTAAAATAGTTTATTTTCATAATCGATTAATCACGTTTTACGCAATTAATCATTTATGTATATAATTTCTTTGTTTTTTCCACCTCTAAACGTATACTCTTGATTTTTCAGACATTTTCAGTGAGATTGTGTTTTATCTTAAGGCTTTTTGTCCAGGGGAAACTATAAGTGTTGAGGCCTATGTAAATCGCTGCTGCAATCGATTAATCACAATTTATCCAATTAATCATTTATATGTATTATTATTTCAACCTCTAAATGTATACACTTGATTTTCCAAACATTTTCGGTGAGATTATAGTGTTATCTTCAGGCTTTTTTTCCAGGGTGTGGAAAAGTGTGGAGACTGCTGCATTTGATTAATCACAATTAATCCGATTAATCGTTTCTAAATATTATTTATTCATGTGTTTTTAGAACCTCTAAATGTATGGCTTTGATTTTCCAAACGTTTTCAGTGTGATTGTAGTGTTATCTTAAGGCTTTTTTCCAGGGGCAGCGATAAGAGTGGAGGCCTCTGTACTGTCAGCTGCAATCAAACCAGACTTCTCTGTCAGAGAAGAACCTGCTCTGCAGACTTCGGAGCAGTGTTAGGTGAGGGGTCTCGGTGTCTCTTTCTTAGAGAGACGTTTTATATTTAGCTCCAGGCACAGGTCCAGTAAAAATGTCAGGATATTGTGAGTTCTGCCCTAACATGCAGCCGACAGTTTGACACAGCTGCTGGCAATTCAGCAGCTTTATTTGAGCTACTGTAGCTGACCACTGCCATGAGGTAAAATGACACTTTTTTTATTAACTCCTGCTGCCACTTTTGACTTTTTAAATCAATTTTAAATCAGCCAAGCTACTTATTTATAACTCCAGCCTGCAAAAGAAACTATCTGATCCCAGCTTTGAGATTGAATTTTTCAGATTGGAAGGAGAGAAAAAAACACAAAGCTCTGCGACCTGTGTCTCTCTGTTCTCCGTCTTTCACACAAATACACTCAGAGGTGTGAAGTAGTAGAGACTAAACTGGCAGCTATCCACCCCAGGGACGAACCACTCAGCAAAGTCTGAAAGACGGGGGCAGATTGGAGGACACGTTTTTTGCTTTTTTTGAAAAATAAAAGCTCTAGAGGGGCTGCACGTCAAAACAATGAGGCAAGTTTACAGCGTTTCTTTGAAACCGCATGGCAGGAAAAAAAAATACTCTGAACATAACAGAAATGTACAGAATCCACAAGCAAAGATGTACGTTTACATTTTTGTTTCAAACGCATCTTTGAACAAATGCAATTTTAAAGCGAACAGGCTGGTGGTTAATGAGAAAATGAAACAACTCTGAAAATAATCACAGACTAAAAGCACTAAAATGCCTAAAGTGGTTGAAGCAACGTGATGGAAATGGACTGTAGAGAAACATTCAGCCAAGATTTATGACCGTCTTCTGAACAGAAAGCAGCCAAAAAAATCCTTACAATAATCATAAATATTATATGTATTCAACTGCAACTAATGATTATTTTAGAAATTTATTATTTAGACAATTAATCGATTAATCAGATTTTTTTTTAAAAACGGCAGTCGGCAGATATTTCACTTAACCTCTTAAGCTTTTTGCTTATACTAACTACTAGAATAAGAAAATAAAGCTGTAATTGCCAAAAATGGCAATTATTTCAATGATAATTGATCCAATTAATCGTCTCAGTCCTAATGTATTTATGAAGATGAACAGATTAGAGTTTTTGTCTTTGTTACTTATTTTGGATGGCTTCAGGCTTTGTTTTGTCAACTTTCTCTGCATATAAAAAAAATCTAAATGCTCTCCAGATAGTCAGTTGCTAGAACAAGACATGATGAAAGTATTTTTTTTTTATATTCTGGATTCAGAGACTAACTGAGAGGCACATTAAATGTTTTTTCCTCTCAGTGGAGCATGAAAAATAGCCACTCTAGTGAAACATTACCCAACTGCACAACACTATTTCTTTGCAAAATTCACTAAACAGAATTTCTTTTGTTTTCAGCCAACTGCACTCTGAAACATCCAATTCATCTTTCATTTCTGAGTAAAATGCTCTCTAGTCGGTCATTTTGTGTGAAGAAATGTTCACTCTTTTGGTTCTAGGCTTTAGTAGCTTTTCTTTTAATCATTAACCTGATTTAAACTAAGTGGAAAACCTTACTGAGGGAACTCTGTGGGATCTGCATAATTAAAATGGATAACATCCTGAGGCAGGAAACACAAAACTGACAACCTGTAGGCTAACTGTACACCTTAGCTACAGCTCAGTATTTCTGCTTTCAAGTGGTAGTTTAAAACAACACTATAGTTTCAAAAAGAAAATCAAAATCACATTAAATACTTTCAGTTTTCAGCTAATTTAGACAGAAAATAGAATCTAACGGAAAATATTAATGCATATTTGGTGTTTGGACTATAAAAATAGGCAGATATAAGCATTTTTTGAGAATATATTTATGTATTTATCAGCAGTTGTGATCGCTAGCCCCAGTGAATACCGGGAGTCGAATGTAGAGGGATTTCTTTAGTGTCTCCTTAGGGGGCGCTGCACCACAAACCACTGAAGGAAACAACATGAAAACCTCTGTAGAAGACACTGAACTCAACTTCCTTCTTCATAAAATGTGTGTGGGGGGGGGAAACAACAACAAAAAAAAGGGATCAGCATCAAATTCTAGCGGTTGTAGGATTTCTCTTTTGTCTTTGCCAAAAAACCACAAGTAATTTCTTCTGTTAGCGCCATTTGGTTTGGTTATATTTACCCAGAATGCCCTGCGCTATAGTCCACTTCCTGCTTTTGAGGAAGTCTCTGATCTGCTTGGCATTCACATATGCATTCAAACCGCAACAAAACTCACCTTAACCAAGGACAAGGATTATAGATGGACCAGAGTTCATTTTTCTGGTTTGATTAGCATTCACATGGACTTTCTAGACAAACGAACTAGAGTTTGATTAAAGTGAACTAAACACTTTAATCAAATTTCAAGAACATACAATAAATACCCAAATGGCTTTCCATACTCAAGATATTATCTGTTCACTTGGCTTGCTGAATAGTTACAGCTATATTCCCTGCTCTTTATTGACAGAAATCAAAGTAACGCAAAGCAGGTTCTTTAAATTTGTAAATGGCATTATTCATTATTCTAGCATTACTTTGGTGTGGAGTGCTTTTCTGTCTTACATTACCTAAAAACATTGTAGAGTGCCCTCTTGAGAGACGGACTCAACCCAAAAAGTGACATCTGTACCATAATTTGTAACAACATGTACTATAACACCACTAGCAGGTTTTATGTCAGAACCAAACATTTGAATTTGAGCTTTGCCGTCACCAACAGAAAGATGTGAACCAAAGGACAGCATTCAGAGCAATGCTGTCAAGAACTACCATCTGCTGAAGCACTAGAGAGCAGACGGTGCTCTGCGGCAGAGACAGAAAATAAAAAAACAAAGCTGGGTTTATTAGATGGATAAAACTTTCAGCCACCCAGAGTAATACTCTGAAATACATACAGCATAATCTGAAGGGAGAATGCCAATAATTGCTAAAATATACCTGCAAGCAAGGAAACATGAAAGTAGTCAACAGATTGCAGAATTTAAAACTCTCAGATAAAAAAAGCTGTTAAACTTTTCTTTCTTTAAAGGAATTGCATTAAGCACGCCTTCAAGGATAGTCGGAGTGCATCTTCTTGAGTGTGTTTACCAGAAAAAAGCCCACCGGCTCTCATTAAATACATTTGCAAACACGTCATCACATCCACAGCAGAACGACCGAGCCCAAAGGATGCTGGAATCAGATCAACAAACGCCAAACAATAAATGAAAATATTGAACATGAAGCCTAAATCCAATTTTCCTCCTTTATCTCCGGACTTCCAAGGCAGAGTAAGTTCAGGATGATGTGCAAATACATCTCTGTTTTATGTTGCACAAATGGGAGTCGCGCCGTGTCGTAACAAGGCATCAGATGCCAGAGATTAATGACTTTAATAATGCTGGAAGCACACAGAGGGAAAGGAAAATCCCAGCGACGCACAGACGAATGAATTACACACAGCCCGAGTCCGAGGCCATCAAGCAAGCTGACAACAAGCTTTAATAAGTGAGTGAATCATACAGAACCTGAGGAACACGCTCAAAAACCCACGGCTGATGCAGTTAGGAAAGGCTAATGTTGATAATCACATTTCACACCTCAGTGCCTGTGACAAAATATCCATCAAGAAGATTTACTGCTGCACTACAGTGTGTTTGTTTCTCAGAGTTAATCCTGGTTAATAGATAAATTAGTTAACAGTATGTGACAATTCAGTCCCTGAAGACATCAGCTGGCTGCTTCAGATGCACAACAAACGTTTACAAGCAGGAAAAAGAGAGAGACGGGGAAAGCGTACAAACTGAAAACAGAATGCAATAATTTGGAAAACAGTAAAAAAAGAAAGAAGAGACATCAGATCTTAAAAGGGAGAATTTGCTGGAGGCAACATATTTCAAAGAGCTGGCCCAAAAGCAAGTTTTACTTGGCATTGCATCACTCCTTTTGACATCTATTTCAAATTAGCTACATTAGACATTAACTGTGTAATGGATGTCAGAACAATATTAATGTGTAATGGTCTTCAGTTTACAAATGTAAGAAATTCTGCTGCAGGGATGGACAGAATATTGTTTAGCTTGGATGGTACTAAAATCATGCATCTACCCATTGCCGCAGCGTCTGACAAATCAAGTATTCTATTGATTAACTGAACATTTTTCATTATATTTTTCATTTAATCACTTAACCCTTTTTTCTACAATATTATAAATACATTTAAATATGCAAACAGACAATTCAATTCCCTTTTTATATAAGAAAATGTTAACTACAATGGAATAACAGCATTCTTGTTGTGAACGGTTGATCATTTGTAGCAAAGGAAGCAAAAATACTTTTAGGCATTGAAAGGATCACTAAACATCAATATATTTTCACTTAACTGATTAATAATTTGATAGCAAAGGGTGCTTAATCTGATATTTTTATTAACAGAAATTGGACCAGGTGAAGCTAAAACTGGCACTTCAGGAGTTTTGGGTAAAAGCAATTTTACAGATAGAGGTGTTTTCTTTTTATCTTAAAAGCAAAATATATAAATTTTTGTACAGTTGTGGCTTAATTCCTCCTCTGAATATGTTGTTCTTTCAGCAAATGGTCTTTCATTTCCGTCTCCAGTTAATTAATTGATTACCAAATTAGCTGACGATTGTATTAGTAATCAATTAATCACAATAGATTTGATTAATCGTTCCAACTCCTAAGATATTCACATCAAAAACCGACTGAAGGCAATCACACAGTATACATTTGCTTTTACTGCTGGTGTAACAAGGTCATATGGTAAGAGATCCATTTTTATCTCCAAGATGAAGCAATAACATTCACTTGCAAAAGGACTGCAAAAATACAGCGACTAGCTAAGCATTAGCTTGGTTTCCCCAAATATATTACTTAAATAATCATGTATTATCTGGTCTCATGAGCTGGATCTATTTTTTATAACCTTCTCTATTAGTACTCTTTCCTTCTAAAAAATACTTTTGAACACAACTGTGACAACTATTGCAGACATGATTCAATGCCATAAGTTAATCTTCTGTTACGCAATAGAGATGCTTCACTCACATCTGCATGCTGGATGCTTGAAACTAAAAATAAAACTGACTGAATACTTTATTTATTTTGGCCAATGACTGTCTGACCAACATCATTGAATTTTGCTCCCAGTAAGTGGTAAGTTGATTCTTAAATATAAGTTACCTTGTCCTGATGAAGCAGAACACTGTGAATTACACACTCTTGATCCTAACACATGCAGTATTCAGAACGTAGGCACATGTTTACAACCATGTACCATGTGTTTTTCAGCACATCAGCATACATGGCAAGATAGGAAAAGTGTGAAAGCTGCTTTAGGATCAAAAATATAAATGCAAAATTTAAACCAGAGCTGCACAACAGAAAATCCCAATAGTCATGGCAAAACAAGTATCTGGGACATTGTAATTGCATCTGATTTGTTTCTGTGCGATTTTTGGTGGAAAATTTCAAACACAGAGCATCCAAACTCTGCATGCTAATAGTGTCCTGTGAGGGACTTGAATTCACTTCAATGCCTGAACCTTAATGATATTTTATATAGGGCTGAGATGATTAATCAGATTAATTGTGATGAATCAATTATTCAAATAATCGTCAACTCATTTAGTAATCAATTAATTCCTGGATACACACAAGAAAACATAGTCAGAGCTGTTTCATATGTTGATCAAATCTTATAAACCTAAAATGCAAAATTAAGATTTGTATTTTATTAACAACTTTGTATGTTAATATGTTTTGAACAAAACTCCTCAAGTGTTGTTTCAGTTTTTCCAGTTCAAATTCAGTACAGGAATCCTATACAGCTGCAATTTAAGCACTAAAATGTTTATTTTCTTATTTAATAAAATAATTGAATTATTTGTTTTAATCTTTTAATGCATTGTGTAAAAAGGTCCAGGTGGCTAAATGACAATATGTAGAATGTGTCAAGTGTATTTTATCTGATTAATCGATTAATCGTCAGAATAATTGATTACTAAAGTTATTATTAGTTGGCTAAGATTGTAAAAGGTCACTGAAAATGTCAGTTTTTGTGAAAAATGTAAAGCCAACAGTTGAATCAATAGATCGTATACGAGTAGATTAAGAAATATTTCTATTTCATTTATTAGAGCCATAACCTTCCACTCGACATCGCTGACCTCCCCGTTTTCTTCTTTAAATCGAAGAACGAGCTTCGCAGTGATACATAAATCTTAGATCTGGGTTAGGGTTACGTACAGCGAGCGGTTGGATGTAATTCAGTGAGGAGGCATCAGAAACCTGTAAGGTTTGTATGTTCATCAGGTTCTGTGTTGGTATGATTACGTGTTGCAGTCCACGGAGATTGGAGCGGACAGCTTCCTAAGTAAGATGAATCACTCCACCTGGACGCTGTGTGACCAGCAGGCCCAGTGGGCCATGTGGCCCAGATTACAGCAGCGTCGCTGGGATGAAGCGGGGCCCGTCGCTCCCCTCCGGCCTCTGTCATCTCCTTCCTCATCTTTCCTCTGATGTTCACCTATTACTCAAGATTTACTGTGTCAACTCTCCTTTTTCTTATTCTGTCTGCTGTTCGTCAGTTTCCACTTCTATTTGTTCAATTATTAAACTCGGGCCGATTATTTTTTATTTTATGTCCTATTTAATGAGCCGTCTTCCTGTTCTCAGACACAAAACTTAAAATCTTATCTACCATTCGTGCTTAGATTTTAATCTGTGATTTTTTCTTTTTTAACTGTTAATGTAGTATTCTGGAATGTTTTTCTGTTTTATTTTTATTTTATTTAACCTTTTTCACCAGGAAAATCCCAGAGATCAAAAATCTATTTTGCAAGAGAATCCAGGCCAAAACAAACAAATTGGTTAAGATTCCTAATTTAAAGCATTCAGAGCCAGATGATTCATTCTCAAAATCAGTAAGAACAGAAACTTTAGATTTATGTGTTTCTGCAACTCGTTCCAAGAAAAAGGAGCAGAAAACAGAAAAAGATTTTTTTACAAGTTTAGTTTAAGGCACCGAAAGTAAAAATAAGTTCACCAGTTTCTTTTAATTTTGAGAAAAACACACTTATATGTGTGAAGCTATTTGAAATGAACCAATTTAGATTTTTTTCTTCATCTTACCAGTAAAATCCCTTTGAGATAATTTGTAACAATTGCTGAAATGAACTCTTTTCTTGTCGTTTTCTCACCATATAATGCAGATCTTGCTCAGAATTCGTCTTTTTCAGTTAGTTTTATTTAAAATATCCTGTTTTGAATGCATCCACTTAGCTTTCCTTGATTGTGAAAACATGAATAAATCAGAACATAAAGAAAACAATTTTTTTTGTAAAGTCATTTAAAATGAACCACTCATTCAGTTACGTAGATATTTCTAAAATTATCTTTTTTTGGTATTTTTCTCCCAGTATAAAGTTAATCTTGCTCAGTATTTCTGTTTTTTGGTCAGTTTTATTTAAAAAAAATATCTTGAATAAATATTAGCCTTCCTTGGTTGTGATAAAATAATTAAATCAAAATGTTTTGCCCTGTTTGTGTATTTGAAAAGCGCTCAATAGTTTTCCAAATATTTTTTTATATTGATTACAGTTTTATAAAATCCACACTTGGACTCAGACACTTCACAAATTTACAGTAAACAGCAAACAAATCACTTCTTGTTTTTTTGTAGCTGCATGTAAAGGCTTCAGGATTGTCCATGCAAAGCGACTGAGGATGAAGAAAACAGGCAGGGAAGACTTAGCGTCAGCTGAAGGAGGTCGTTCTGGAGGCTGCAGCTGCACTGGAGAGGCTTATCCAACACACATGCAGCACTCTGAGGAGGTGACAGCTTTCAGTAGTTAAGAAGCCTGCTGTTGTGTGAATGGTTGCTCTTGTCCTCCACTCCACTCTGCTCTCTGTCAAAGCCTGTCCTCAGCCTCTTTCTGGGTTTAATTCATTGCTTAAGAAGGGAAAAACCCCCACAAGGACAGGCAGCGGGGAATAGCAACACCGGGATCTGTAATCGATGAAGGAGCAGTAAAGGAAAGGAAATGGGGGAAAATATCTAATTATTAACTTCAGTTAATAAATAATTAATCTGATATGCAAATAACAGAATAACAGTTAAGCAGAAGAGAGGGTTTCCTACTCTCACAAAGGGGGGAATGCCAATATCTCCAATGTAGAACATTTCTCAGCAGAAGGTGAAATATTTGTATTTAAGGGGATCTATTACGCAAAATTCACCTTTTGCACATTTATGTACTTCGATTTGGGTTTCTATTGCTTCCAAAAATAGTCCAAGAGCTTAAAAGCATTTTTTGGCAATAATAACGTTTTTTTGGTGTCTGGAAATCAAGCCGTTTCAAAAACCTCCCGACTGTTAAGCCACTTGCCTTGTTACCTAGCAACAGTGAGCCCAGCTCGTCACCTTCCAACACGAGTGGAGCTCCAGCACCTTTGGTCAGCTGGTTTAAGACAAGAGTTTTGTTGCCGTCTTTCCATCCAGAAATCACTTGCTGCATTCTTGTGCAGGTGGCTCCACTTCTGCTTGTCAAAGACGAATGGTTGTATCATTGCATGTCTGTTTGAAGCCATTTTCACATGCGAGTGTAAATGTTCAGCTGGGGGCGTGGCCAACAGCAGCTCATTTGGATTTAAAGTGACAAGACGCAGTAAAACAGCTCAATCTGGAGGCAGAAATGAGCAAACTATAAACTCATTATCTAAGAATAATTCTGAGCAAAAAATGTAATAAACATGTTTTATATAGCTTATAGACCAATTCTACCCTGTTTAAGGAAACATACTAGGTGCCTATAAGCATCTGATGGGTTAACACTTGGGTTACTCTCTGCTGTACGTCTAAATGACCTGGAAGTGCCGGTAAAAGTCCGAAAGCATTTCATAGTGGCTTGAATCTCTGCTCCAAATGCACATTGTGATTAAAAAACAAGCATATCACCTTTCAATGTATGCAAAAAAGTGAATTTCCCAAACTTCAAATTTAAAATTCCAAACTTTTAAAGACTCTTTTTAAAAGGGGCGGTGGAGTATTTAGCAAAATTGACTTTTTTGAGCATTTATATGATGTTATAATTTTATATCCACAACTAAAACAAACCTGAAGTGTTGCTTTGACTCTTTCATGCATGTTTGAGAAATCCTTTAATCTCCTGTTTCAGTCATTCAAAGGTGCCTAAGCACCTACTCATACAAAGCAAAGCCAATTTACACAACACTCCCCGTTCCCACTCAGCTCCTCTAGACTAGCGGCAGCAGCAATTAACAAACACCTTGTGGCACGATATAATTTATTATATGAACTATTTCACTGAACACTTGCTAAAGGAGAAAAGTTGCTGAAGGCAAAGTGGAGAAAAGAGTAGGAGTTTCTTAAAAGGCCCAATTTTAAGGCAATAAATTGCAAATGTAACTAATTTTTGATATATACAGTATTTTTAAACAGCTGAAGATAACATATTTACTTGATTGTGCTATAAAATGGTACTGTGTGTCTGGAAAATGCATAACACTGCCCCTTTAAAGAGAAAGAGGTCAATTCAAGGCGTCAGATATGGTTATGATGTGAAATCAATTTGTTTAAAGTAGTTTTTTTATATACATATATACAACAATTTAGTTATTTGAATTGTGAATACTGTAGCAGGTAGGACAGTCGTCAAATGCAAAAAACACTGATATAAAAATAACTGGTTTAGTTACTTTTACATGAGAAAAAGCTTTAAATTTAGAGTTCCTGTTGGCCAAAACAAGTTAGTCAAACCTTCCATCTCGAAATCTATCAAATTTATGCAGTTCGCTCAGAAATAACTCTAACTAATTCCTCTCTCAGCAGAAAACTCTGCCTGACTGTTTAAAGTTATTTGGACCAAGTTGAATGCAGCTCTAATTGGTTAGAGGGTAAAAAAAGCAAATGTTACAGCTGAGTGCCAGATAATCTATTAGCTTAATTTAACACAACACAGGCCAGACATCAGCCCTCCAGGTCCAGTTCAGCAGCTGGGAGCAAACTGATCTTTACTTTATAATTAGCCTTTCAAGCTGCAGCGCGTCACAGTTTCAGTACAATTAAAATCACTGTAAATTTCATGAATTTATTTTCAAACATGAGCTGTAATTAGGCCCGTCACGATAAAGTTTCCTGGACGATAAATTATTCCAGAAGTTATTGCTATAAATGATGATGATGTTGTTTTGAGACAATTTTAAAGTAATATAATGGTTTAATAAAGCAAGAACAGATTCTCAAAGATCAACAAACTTATAATTCACATGGAAATTTAACACTGGAACTGCAAGACATCTGAAATATCCAAAATAAAACAAAACAACAAATAATATTAATTATAAAGTATCTGTAAACAAAATGGTTCTTCAAAAAAATTGATTAGTTGAGACTAAAACACCAAACTGAAAACTTTTAACATCCAGGTTTTGGAAGAAATAAAGAGAAAAAAGAAAAACGATGAAATCATACAAATGGAAATAATTAATTTATTTTTCGATTATTGCGACAGGCTCATCTGTAATGAATTATCTCTGTGATTCAGTGAGCAGCACTTAAGTCAGGGGTATCCAAACTTTTTGCCACAAGAGCCAAAATCAGTCATTGATTGAACTTGAAGGGCTGCAAAAAATATTTTAAAGCAAACATTTAGTGCCAATAATGAACTAAAGTAAAACATTTTATTATTGAAGATGCAAAACATAAAGAAACATAAGACCAACCCTAATTTTCTGACTTCTTGGGGTTCATGGTTTTCTTATTTTTGCTGAATGCTTTTGAGTAAAAGTAGTTTGTGCTTCCAGTTAATAAAAACGGAGATAAATGCAGAAAAGTTGTTAAATGGGAATCAAAGGCGTTAATCTGCAAAAATAAACTTCATTCAAATTATGGAAAACATTCACCATTCTATCCCTAAGCGCTTCCTGAGACAGTCTTCCGTCAGAGGCTTCTTCAAATGCGCTGTAATACAGACTGCTACTGCAAATATTTTCTGCTAACGGCCATCACGATCTACAACAACTCTGAGGAATTTGAATCAATTTGAGTTACAACAATGTTTAATTTCCCTTTGGACTCAATAAACTATTTTTGAATTTGAGCTGAATTAATGACTCCAGTCTTGAACAAATATCACACGACTTGCAAAGGAACCATCTAAAACCATCTAAAACCAGCAGCGAATGATGGGATCTGATGTTTTTTTAGTGTCTCTCAACCCAAACCATCAATATGCATCCATATACGATACGCAAAGCAAATCAACCGCTGATAAAATGCAACCTTGTTTCCTGTGGCACGATCTCTGCTGACTCTGCAAACCTTTGACAGTCAGCTATTTTGACAGTGTCGCTACGGAAATAAGGAAGAGCTGGGAAGGTGAATTTACACAGAAAATTGCCACCTATGTAAGAAAGTTGCAGAAATGGACCTGAATAGGAGAGAAGGAAGGATGGAAACTGCAACGTGAGCAACCAGATGAAAATGTCAAGGTTTAAAGGTTTGCTGCTGCAGCTCGTATCAGTTGTGTCAGAATAGACATAAACTAAGAGGCATTTTCATAATAAATCAGTGTTTATGACTGAAACACTGGGATTAGCAGTTAAATCTGATTAGTAAGAATAGAAATGATATTCTGATATTCGATGTTTGATAAATGTTACATTTCTATCTACTGAGAGAAAAGTGGAAGTGGGAGGAATTAGAGACGCACCGATCAGATATTAAGGTCAGTATTGGTGACCATAAGGTCAGATTACTATTATTAAATGCATTTTCTTATCCATTTTAAAGGCTTGTAGTTTAGTTTTTATGTGTTTGACCAAAGTAGCTAATCCATTATTTTTTCTCAGTTTATTTTTTAATTATAAATTGACTATTATAAATAAATTTGTAATTCAGTACATTTATTAAACGTTTTTCTGTATCGGATCGGTATCGGAGATGAAACAAGTGGATCGGTGCTTCCTTACTAGAAATCTGAATAATGGATGAAACTGTTGGTACATCAGTGAAAATATCAATTAAACAGCTAAATCAATACTTCACCAATTTTAATTGTTTCACCCAACAGCATTTCTTTTAAGAAGTTTTAGCTTTTCCATATGTTTTTATATCAAAATGTCATATTTTTCCAGACTTTAGTTTCTCTTTCCCAGTACTTTTTAGCTACTAATACAAAACTCTGAGTCTGTATGGATGGGTAAAAACATTTAGACATCAGGTTAAAACATTAAGTCTGGAAAAATAACCTATTCCATATTTTATTTTTTGTTTTTACACTTATTTAGAACAGAAAATGCTTAAATCAAATCCCACACTTTTCCCAGACTCTATAGGAGTTCTGACAATTATTTTGTACCTTGAACTACATTTAAAATTTATGACTGAAAACAAACATTTATTTGCTATTGCAGAATAAACACACTCTACTAAACATCAGTGCTTTATGCTTAGCGATGAGTTTACTGGAAACCAACAGACCTCATTTACTGGAGGTCCATTCATTCACGTCAGCAGCCTCTATGGGAATTACCAGCCGGACAAATATAGGCCACAGTAAATGATCTGATGCTAATGATGATAAATATTTCACAACACTGTGCTTCCTGAAAAACAAACTAAAAGCAGAGATGAAACTCCCAGAGAGTGCATGTGTGATAAGGAGCCAGTAAAGCGCCGTTTAGACCTCCCAGTGGAGGATTTGCCCCGTCGCTGAGCTGTAACCCTGACAGCTTTCATCTGAAGGAAAATGTCAACGATTCCTTCAAACAGTTCAAGAAGGCTAAAGACCATAAAGGCCCTGAAGTCCCCCCTCCTGGCAAAGCAAACAACTGTTTAAACCAGCGACAGCAGGACTTCCACTGCTTCCTGGAGGTCAACCAACACTGGCCAGAGGAAAAATTCGACTATTTATGGTTGATGCAGAAAAGTAAAACCCCTTTCTATCGGTGTGCCGGCTTGTTTCTATTTTTCATTCACCATTTCATAGTTTTGCAATTTTGATTATTTCTTCCAGGTATGTAAAGAAGCCATCAGTCACTTTGGGGATAGTTTATAGCTGATTATTTAGATTAGATTTCCTTCTTTATTTTGAACAAATCAATTTAAAAATCAAAAACAAAACAAGAATGCATATAGATACATTTAAACACACACACAAGAAAACAATGCTTTGCAACTTAAGAATCGTTTGGTTGTTTTATAAACATAAACCAGTCAAAATGGGGATCAGATCCAAAATATAATGAAATATTATACAACATTAGATTAAAATGTAAACAATTTTGAGCACTTTTATTATTTAACTATCAATTGATATGAGTACAAATGGTTTATTTGGAGACATAAAAGGAGTGTATATTGGTAAAAAAACAAAAAGTTAATAGAACAAACAGACTAAAACTATAAATTATAACTCTTCTTGGATGTAATTAAAGGAAAAAACAACATTAAGACTAAGATGAATATTTCCATGACTTTTTTTTGGTGCAATTTAACTCAACTGACGAACTTAACTTAAGTCTAAAACAAGATTATAGATCATGGAAAGCAAATGCTTGTGTAATGTTGGTTATTCCCAACATTTCAGTTCCCATACAACTGGGCTTACTGGTTTTTGTATAATTATGCAAACAATGTTTCTTCTATGTTGGTTGCTGCTTTGCAAAACAAGTGTACAAAAGAAAGGCAGCACAATCCCAGGGAATATATAAATAATTTGGAGATAAACTTGAGATATTTTGTGCTGTAAACAAAACAAAACAAAAAAGAGCCAAGAGAGGCTTAAAATCTCCCATGGAGTTGAGATACATGTAATAATTCATCCACAGGTTCTACAGTAACTGTTAATTGCTGAGTTAAAAAACATAACAGGTGGGAAAAAAGGACAGTTTGTTTGGTAATTTTGGTAGAAAAAGCAGAAAAAACCCAACTTGGACATTGTGAAGAGAAGCTCAGCAGAGAAGAAAAGTATTTTAAATGTAATGATGCTTGAATGTCAAACAAAGCTACGTGTCAAAAAGCAAAACAAAACATCAAAGTTTCAGATCTTCACAGTTCAACAACATGAATACCAAAATCCACATATAGGTTCTTGAAAGCAGTAAATAATCAAAAAAACATCAGTAGTAACTTTGGATGCTGCTCATGCTCAGACGTAAAGATCCAGACAGAAGGAAACAAAGACAGGGAGACAGCTGATGTAATTGGACTGTAAGTCCCACAGAGGAGAGAGCTGCCTGGTGAAGAGTTCGGGTATTTACCAACCGCACTTTCACTGTCTCCAAATTTCATGTTTGAGGTTTATTAACATTTTGGATTAACCAGAGAACTATAGTTGGTAATTTAATGAAGATAATCCCGAAAATAAGATGTAGAATTAAACCTGGCATGTAGGACTGAAACGATTAATCGCTACTAACTGATTAATCATTAACTAGAGTATACAGACTCGGGAAAAAAAAACATTTGCTGAAACAACAACATACTCAGAGCAGTAATGGAGCCAAATATACATATATTTTAGATTTAAATACTTTAAAAAAAAACAAACTTTTTTTGTTTGTAAATAAGTTTAGAGATGAAGAAAACCAGTGAGGCATAACTCCAGTAAATAAAAACAAGTAGGGCAAAAATAATTAACTGGACTAATTGTGATGAACTGAATATTGAAATAATAGCAAATTTTGTAAATGTTAACTGGAGAATATAGACTCAAAAAGGGCTATTTCCTAATAGAACAACATATCTATATATGTACATTAAGTAAAATCTATACAACCCCCCCCCAAAAAAAAAACAAACATACATTTTGCATGTAGGATAAAATTAAACCCTCCCAGAATTAGCATAGTTTTAGCTTGATTTGGTTCAAATTCCATAAAATCTCCTATTAAGCATATTTACTCTCTAATTATTAATCAACACATCAGCTCTAAACTGTATTGATGTTAAATCAAGCAGAAAAGGCTGAACTTTTTTACAATTTCACAATTTTTTAGCTCCGTTTTGCTACAAATGATAAAGTGTATGCTAAAAGTTATTACATTTAATGCAATAAAATTTTTATTTTCTTATTTAAAAAAGAAATGCAATAGTTTACTCGCATCTTTCCGATTAATCGTCAGAATAATTCATTGGTCGTGCCTTACTGGCATGGTTCCTTCATGTTAAACTCATTCATATCAAAGTCATTCATGTTTCTGGTGAGCTGGTTGCTCCTCGATCCACTCAGAGATGCAGAACGACCAGTGAGCTGCTGCCCTGCAGTCTAGCCCAGGGAAACGCTTGCTCTTTTCACACCACTGAGCAGCACAAGGGCCCACTGCATCCTAATAGCACATTTAGGTACTCGAGACTCGCCTGAGCTGTAATTAAAAAAAATGAGCACACTATGTCGAGGTGGTATTTCGCAGTATGCGCCGGGTCAATAGCTTTTTAATCAGAGTATTTGCTGGAACTATTTAGAAAATGGGTGCATAGGCCTACAGGCCAGGCCTGAAATATTGTTCTGCAACAAGCTCGTCTGCACCCTGGGACTTAGTTTGTTAATGACATTGGCTGCTCTGGAAACATGTTACAGCAAGTCAAATGTAAGACTTTTTAATGCCATATTGAATTAAATTTAAGACATAAAAAACTATATGGGGTAATCCTGCTGTGTTATAATAAATAATAGCTAAAATTCTGACATTTATGGAGTCTATTTGTGTCTTTTCAGCAGCTTTGTGGACGCTGAAAAGCTTTTGTTCCACAGAAAGCACCTCGCTTGATTTGGGTTGGCAAAAATGATCGTCATACAGCCAACTGGCGATAACTTTGAGATCAACATGCGGAGGATGACATCACTCTCTCTACATTCATTTCCTATGAAAATGGAAATCTAGCAAAGCAACCGATGATCTTCATGTGCTAAATCACGTACAGGCACGTTTGCAATGTGACAGTAAAGTTGAAAAACGTCAACATTTGTTGGGTTTTACCCCCAATGGAGATGAGTTTTTCCTGTCGCTGTTTGGTTAGCGACAGTGAATATTAGCAGCTAGTTACCAGCAGCCTCAATTGTCTTGAATCACAGAACACAGCAATGTATTTAGGGCCAACTTGCATTTTGTTTTATGAATTTAACACTAGAGCTGAAGCAATTAATCTGATTAATCGTGAAGAATCTATAATTGAAATAATCATATTTTTTTAGTTGCAGATGTTTCCTTTGCTACAAATGGTAAAGCGTTGACTAAAAGAATTCTGTGTTATTGCATTTTAGGCAATAAAATGTTAATTTTCTTATTTTAAAAAGGAATTAAATTGTTTATTGGTATTTCTATGTATTTTTAATAATATATAAAATAAGTTTAAATGGTTAATTTACAAATCTGCACAATGATTAATCAATTAATCATCAGAATGATCCAAATAATAACAAATAACTAAAATAATTGTTAGTTGCAGCTCAATTGAAGACATTTAAGGCCTTAAAAAGTCTTTAATTCATGTATCTGAGAATAAGACTTTAAGGACACTATTGGATAAGACCCTCATGCCTAAATCTTCAAAGCTCAGGTGGGCAAAAATGACTGATTTGAGACATAATCTTCCCTTTAACATGCATCTCACATTCACAAAAGAGAGAGAAAAAAAGAGAGAAAGTAAAAGAAGACAAAAAAGGCACCAGAATGAGTGACAGGCAAACAAGGTGGCGATACGAGTGGTGAGAAAAAGGCTGAACAATAGACATGTCAGAGTCAGCAGCTAATCTGTGATTAGATAGCGCCTCAGTTTGATAATACTCCAATGTGAGAGCAAAGAGGGAGACTCTCTCAGCTTCCTCTGTCACTCAAAGACGCGAGTGTGTGTATGTGTGTGTGTTAGTGTATTAACTAGGCAAATGGCTCCCTTCCCTTATCTTCCTTGCAAAGGGACGAGATAAGGTCCAATGAGGGCAGGAGTGGAAAGCCGCTTGGCTCCATTCAGGCCCGATGACAGGAATAAGAAACAAAGCAGCAGACATGAACTCTGGGGATATTTCAGGCTTTCTAACAATAACCGACTGCAGATCTGCCAGTCAGCAACACCGAGGATTAAAGCTACATCCTACATGTGCAAATATGGATGTTTAATTACATAACAGAAATCATTGTTAGCTCTCTTTACTATTTGTGATTCTAGTTCAGGCATTCTGACATAATGATGTTGTTTGTAGGTTGACTGGAAGCTAGTGTTTTTCTGGAGCAACAATAACTATTTAGCATAAACACTCGGGGGATTTAGGACATAAAATGGAAAGCAGCCTTTGATGATGTTAATACGGAGGTCTCGAGACACCAAGCAGGGAATTTTCCACCGAATAATTTCTCCTGGTAATCAGCCTTTCAATTAATACCCCCACATTAAGATAATTTCAGCAGAATGCCTCCAAGTTAGTCTCAGGAACAAAACAGATTTTACAAAAATCTTTGATTTGATGTTTAAGAACAAGGATTAAATGTAATTCTGATTATTAAATTTTTAATGTCTTAGGTATTAAGATAGGTGTGATGCAAATGTCAAAAACTGGACCCAAAACCAGATCTAAAGATTTAAAGTAAGAACGCGAGCAACAGCGTTCTGGGTCAGCTGCAGCTTTTTAGTTAGAACTGTTGAAGAAATCAATGTAATTAAAGATAAACACTTATTGTTCCAGATGTTGTTTGAACATTTGTTCAGGTGATGAAAGCCTGACTTTGTAACCGTCTTCATGTGTCTCTAAATGTTCAGGTCTACATCACTACACCAGATTTCAGACCTGATCTCTAGTTTCTTCCTGTAGTAATGGATCATTTCTCTTTAGATAAGAGGATAAGAACTTCAGTTTTATTTCTGTTTAAGGTGAAAAAAGTTATGGCATGTATTGATTATGTTCTATCCATCAGTGATTGAAAGGGTTAATTATCACTTGATGAAATTGTAATGTAGAGCTGTGAGTCATCTGCATTACAATTTCATCAAGTGATAATTAACCCTTTCAATCACTGATGGATAGGGTTAATTAT
>CAEFZY010005349.1:0-34855 GCA_903066815.1 Brachyrhaphis roseni | reverse complement strand
TTATTATTATTATTATTATTATTATTATTATTATTATTATTATTATTATTATTATTATTATTATTATTATTATTATTGTTATTTTTAAACAGTTATGAGGCAAGGTGACAAAACCTGCTGCTGGACAAGTTACTCAACAAGTTGTTGCTAGGTAACCAAAAGGCGAGTTAGTTGATGCCACCCAACTGGGTTAGCTAACTGTGAGAGGTCAAGTGGCTAAAGTCTTTCCACTGCCTTCATCCCTCACAATCCTGTGAAAATATTGAAAATTTTATCAGACGTATTATATCAATCACATGTTTATCATGATATAAATTGTCATTGATTTTTTTTGCCCAGCCCTAATTAAAAGCATGTATTATTTTGCCTTATAATTCTGAACTACATTTTTCTAGTCTGTCACTAGATCAATCAATCACGAAATCACACAGAAGGTTCAAGTGGTAACACTTTTGCAATGCACTGTATAAAGACGTGCATCCCAAACATAGCTGTAGACAAGTAACTGGCACATTTTATACAATACTAACTCTGAAAGGCAGGTATGGCAGGTATTTTCAGCCAAATTAAAGCTTCCTGCATTTGTACCATTGCACAAAGGCACAAATGGGGATTATCTGGATAATCCGATAAAGAGGGGAACTTCTGAACAGAGCTCAGTCCAGAATAAATTTTGCTTTTCTCTCATTTCGATCTATTCATAACTTTGGGCAATGTCACTAGCTGATTGGATCTTGGTGTTCTTATTCAGAGTGTTTTTGGTGGAAACCTAAGCTTTTTAAAAAGAAATTGAGTCAATCATTTTCATTTGGTTAGATAATTCTTTCGAACCTGAGGTGTGTCTTTCAAAATCCCAGAGAAATTCAAATTTGCTTTGGTTTATTTACATGTTTCCTGGAAAGGAAGGTTGAAAAGCAAGCACTTTGCTTTAAAAATAACTGTATGGGTATCATTGCAACTTAACTGGCACCCACAACAACTTGGACGGCTTCCTCCAAGCTGCAGGCCAATCTCTGGCTCGACTGGAGAAACTCCAGGCTCCTCTGCCTTTAACAACTTTTTGAAGCTACATAGCAAAACTTTAGTGACTGAACTTACAAAAAGATGGCATTATTAACTTTATACTGATGATAAAGCCTCTGGAAATCTTTTGATAAGGAAAAAAAAAAAGATTTGTAAATCATTAAATCATTTCAAAATGATTGACATCCATTACAAGTAGTTTATGTGGCGTTTTGTGTTGTTTTTGTAAGTGAAACGACCTCATTAGTGGTTGATTACAAATGGGAAATCACAACATGTGGTTAAAAAATAAAATAAAAATAATAATCTTGAAGGGCCTCATGCGGAGAATGAAAAGAGTAAATGTGTCTGTCTGACTTGAGTGAGTCAGTCTAATATTTCCAGATCCCTGGCAGAGTCTTATGCAGGTTTAGTTGTGCCAGTAGCAATAGTGGGTAACAGACTAATGTGGAAACTAAAGCCACACGCCACAAGATGAATGGCAAAGGAACGCCGCAAAGCTCACACATCCAAATTCAGAGTAAAGCTGTGTCTCTCGTCACCCAGCTTAAGCAGAAAATCTCACAGCTCATATAAAGTTACTTCCATAGTCGGAGTATTGCCCTGTATGTCACGACGGATCCCCCCCCAGTTCGTTTCTTGGTTATGGGTGCACTATATTTCCAATGGACAGGCAGCAACCAGCATGATCTCTATAACATGCAAGCCATATTTCTTCTCTAACATGGTCACACAAAAAGCACATTACTCACCACATTCCTACAGCCAATCGGTTTGTGGTTGAACATAAACATCTTCCTCCGCCATGTCTTCATCATCAGAGCACACTCGTTCCACTGTCACTGCCTTTTGCTTTATATGAATTATTAAAAAAAAAAAAGAAGGAAAAGCTTTACCACTTTTTTTCTTGGGTCAGATCTCAGTGGAAAAGCAAACGCTGTGCAATTTTGAACTTGCAATTTATTTATTGGATTTCATGAACATTTTACACGATTATCTGCTGCAATTAGATCCAGCTGAACACCAAATAAGGCTCAACTCAGCAGACACTGAAGTTCCAGTCCTTGTGACGACAAAGTAATGCTTAATTCAGCATATCTTGTATCACGTCGCTTCCAAACGGGAATACGATTGAGTGATTTGTTGTTATTTTACAACCCGGTGGCTTCTGTTCCAACCAGAGTCCAAACCCCCTCTGTTTATTATGGTTTCCAGCTTGGCAGTTCATTTGCTCTGGCCATGACAGATTGAGTTTTCCTAACGATGTTTGTGATTTTGAGAGAACTCTTGGATTTGGTGTGATGTGTGACGGCTGCAAACAGGCAGCAATTTCTGCTTCAGATTATGAGGAAAAATATCAGCTGAGTCGTGGATGCGATGAGTCGTCTCCAGTCTAGACTGGCGGCCCACGTGTCACGAGTCTGGCTCAGAACCAAACAGCATCCCACGTTCACAATGACACATACTTTTAATTTATATTTTATCCACTATAATGGTTGTGAACAAAATATTAAGTCAGACCACCTACAACTGGAAAATTGTCTGGAATTTACAAGACCACAAACAGACAGCGTGTTCAACCCCAGAACACTCACTTCTAGTGTGTGCAACATTCAGGAAACTAGTTAGGATGTGTAATAAACTACAGGGCACTGACAGCTGTTTATTTAGCCTGCATCCACAGAAAAGCTTACTCAGAAGTTAAATTAGTCAGAGTTTATTAGTTGGTGGCTCAGTGGACTGGACGGGTCTGAGAAGAAGCTTCTTAAAGGACCTTGGAGTGTTGTGTTGTGGTAGCGGTAATCAAACCAAGAGTGAAAGCTAAAAGTGAGTCTCAGTCCACAGAGTAATGTATAAATCCCTAGAAATGTCAGTGTTAAAATGAATTAATATAAACTTAGAGCTCTCTTCTCTCTTTGTGGGAGTCTTTTCAGCTAACATGATAGATATTTCATCAGAATGTTTCAATAGATAGTTTAAAATTTACAGTTCTGAGCAAGAACCAACTAACTAGGCACAAACTCTTCTGTATTTGGAAGCTGACTGCCATTTTGAAAATAGTCCAAATTCCTATTCTTTTACTGAGAATAATTTCACAGGGCATCCTCTTGAAAGTAACGTTTTTATTCTATAGTTGTTCTTCTGTCAAATGCCCACTTGTTTAATCAGACTGACGGCCTGCCACACAGACAGACAATAAATCATTCAAGTTAATATTTATAATCTATCTGTTGTTGACAGTGCACACTGAAGAGAATGGGAGGGTAAGTGAGAAACACCAAAACTATTAGAGAACTGCAGGAAAGTCGTTTTTCCAATAGCAACTCGTGGGTGCCATGTAGATAATTTTTTTTGTCCCTTCCCAAAATGTGTGAAGGTTGCTAAACTTTCCTTAAACTGGAAGAGATGCTTGACATACACCTTTGGGCACCTCATACTGCATACTGCTAAGCATGGCGGAGGATCTGTTATGCTGTGGGTCTGCTTCTCTTCTAAGGGCCAAGGGAACATCTTAGCATCTATGAAATAAATCTCTGAACATTTTAAGCAACAATCTGGAGGCCTCTGAACAAATTGAAAATGTTTGTGCATCGGGTCGTTTGGCAGAACAAAAATCCAAAACAGCAAAGCCTTACTTCACATTTTACAAAATTCACTTTCTAACCATGACAGTGTTATTATTCTTCAAACCTCAATCCCTTTGCAAACCTGTGGGGTGAGTTGAAAAATAAAAAGAACTGTGGGTCATCAAGACAGATTCAGAAACATTGAAGGATTCCTCCATCCATTTGTTCTGAAATGTCAATGTTTAACAAGAGGAGGTGTTGGAAAAACTAGAAGACAAGACATCTTAATAGGTGTGGCCCTAGTGAATTTATCTGAGACAATTTCACATTTTACTGTGTGATAAAACATTAACTTATTTTACGTCTCCCCCCACCCACCCACCCCCAAAACACAATCTTACCTAGTAACTGTAGAAAGCACTATAACATGTAAATAGCTCCATTATAAACAGGTAGAACATATAAACAGGCAAAGTTAGCATCCAATATTTGATTAAAAAAATGTGGGAATGCAAGTCACTGGGAAAAAAACCAAAAAACACAGCACATCCTATACATTTTACAAAACCCACAACGACAGAGTCCTCCACCGAACAGATGGTGCCCAGGAATGACATGTTTAGCTGGAAATACCAGCAAAGACTTTTAAAACTTTTTCAATGATCCCGACCGCAGTATGATTTACTGTAAGAGGACGGCAGGGTTTCTGGAGGTCCAGAGGCATCCATATGCCCTGGTATGCTGAGAATAGATCCGATAGTCACAGGTAAATATGCTCCCTTCTGTTCGCCCGCAGCTGGAAGCCCCACACGCTATTACACAGTTTATGAGCGCCGAGTTCATTCAGTAACTCAAGTCTTCTGGCCGCAAATATCTCTGCCATTTCGATGTGTCTTTTTGTTCCTTTTAGACTCATGAGAGGTCTTCCCTCATCATTTATAGCTTATCAACTCCGTGTGATCAGAGAACCACAACCAGCAACAGACACATTCAGACAATCACATAGGCTTTGTCTTCGTTGAAGGGAAAACAATCCGGGCTGTGCTGTGGTTTCACTTTCTGCTTGAGCCTCATGTCCTTGTTGCTAAAACTCTTTTCTCACAGATGTGACTTGGTATGATCACTCTGATGCCACGTTGTGAAGCTCGGTGCAGACAAACACAAGTGTCAGAAGAACAATCATGCTGCTGGCAGATGGCTTTAGTCAAACCCACACAAGAACAATGAATCTTAAAAATGCTTGATGCTTTTGTAACAACCAAATCACATGACTTCTTTATAAGTCAGATACTTTTTAAAATATATACGTGTATATTTTTAGATGGCTTCAGGACAAAAACACATTTAAAGGTTTTTAATATGATTTGAGAGCATTGCCTTCAGATCGCTTCATGTGAGGGAGGGTGGAAAGAGGGAAATGCTCATATTGTACAACACAGTGTGACTTGTTCCATGTGGCACAAACATGCCAGCAGTTCCAGGCTGCTGGCTCTAATCAGCTTCTGCATGCTTACCAGCTCAATCAAAAACAATCAGGAATCTGGGCTGCAGTCAGTGCCTTGAAGTTGCCATAAGAATCTGGCAGATAAAAAAATAACTAAATACAAGACAAAAAGAAAAAAAAAAAACGTCAAACGAGAAACCTCAATTTATTGTGAGCTTTGAGTTTTAAGAGCATTTGAGTCACCAACCTGACTTTCTGACCTTCAAAAGGAGACCAGTGTGATCCAAAGTTCTTTGTTTTCACTTTAGGAGAATTTCGGAACAGACTTTAGCAGAGGGTTCAATAGCATTCCGAGGCTTTTAAGATAAGCCGCGGCCTGTTGGACCTGAAGCCGCGAGTAAAAACTTCAGGCTGCTCGAGAAGCTGTGTAAGCAATGGTGGGAGCTCCTCTAATTAAAGAAAGAGCATTTGACTTAGCGCTGGCCTTGGACTTAGCCTGTCTGTGTTTGCTACTTTGGACCACACAGCCACATCAACCCCAGTTCTGGTTCCGTTGTTCTTGTCAATCAAAAAGAACCTGCTCCTGCAGCCTCTGACTGTGGAAAGAGGCAATGAAGTGCAGTTTGTTTTTAAGGTTCTGCCCCAGGAAGGCCAGAAAGGGGATATTTTTGTACATTAAACAACATCTAAGAATATTTTTCCAACAAAATTATCATGAGAAATGATTATTCACACTGCAGCTGGCTTGCTACTTATGGAGGATTATGAGGAGCAAATGTAGATATTCACATCTTTGCATTAAGACTCAGACACCGTCCCTATCATTGAGGCTGACACATAGATAGAGTTTCTATGAATATGTTCTCTTCAGCACTTTTGTAAGACAGCAAAGCCCTGAGATTTAAAGCCTCAAGTCAGAAATTTGTGACGTGCCAACATCAAATCCCTAAACTTGGCCAAACAGGGCATAAAACGCATTTCACATTCAATGGTAAAAGCATTGACGACCAAAGGAATATTTATAAGGGCAAAATCCCGCCAGCTGTCTTATCCAATCAGCTCCACGAATGGACCTTTGAGAATTATAAGTTTGCAATGTGCTTTTCTCCTGCTTACCGAATTTTATGAGACCCAAATATATAGCTCCGGGATATTGTTAAAAAAAATACAATGAATAAGCAGAAACAGCTTTGAGGTTTCAACGTCTGTGTTTCTGCTGATGTCTTTTAAATAGTGGACATTTGTTCCGTGATATGATAGAGTATATGGGACAAAGGGTATCTCTTTTGATTATCACATATTTGACAAGAAGCTCTGTGTTGTTTCCAGCTATTTTTTTCAGGTTAAGTCTACTAGATTGCAAAAGCCTGTTTAACTGCTACCACATGTTGGGCTTTTGTTAGTTAATGTATGTGTGTGCGTGTGTGTGTGTGGGGGTGTGTGTGTGCGTGTGTTTCCAGACATCGTGTAGCGAGTGTGTGTCTGAGAGACAGATACATAATGGCAAAGGGGAAAAAAATAAAAAATTATACACAGCCACCTTATTGTTGATAGAGTAAAGATGAGTAAGAAGCATATATTACTGTATTTTACTGTAGTGGCATGAACTGATTCCGAAAATTTACAGCAGTCATCCAGCAGTAATTTTGATATTATTTCACATCTCTTGGTATCCAGATTGCTTATGGTGTGTCATGTCCTGTGTTTTTTGGACTTTTTTGTTCACCTCATGTTCTTCTATGTTCTGTTCTTTGTCATTCTTGTCATTGTTTCAGTAAAACTACCATCATCTGACTTCTGACTATGTGCATTTTGGTCCTGCTCCTGCACACGTCATGGCATGGTGATGAGATTGATTTTATATCAGAGTATAACTTTGTTTGTCACAGTTCCTGTTGTTTTAAGCTTTTCAGCTCAATTTATGCAAGAAGTTGTTTTCTTATGATTGTTTCACACCTTCTAAACATAGAAACATTCCCCTTACTTGAAAGGCAAGTTCTCTTGTCTTTCTGATTTTAATAAGTGGCTAAGAGAATTTGAAGCATGCCATTATATTTAAAACCCAGGGAAACAGAAAGACATGGAATACAATATGAAAATGCCTCGGTACTCTGATCAACTAAAAATAAAAAAACATGACTTAAAAAAGGTATTCAGAATAAAGGTGCCATTTTTCAAAGACTTGTCAGTGAAAAATTAGGGTTCTGCAAGAAAGGATGAGTTTATTTTAAGGCATCAACACATTTTAACCACATAACTTGTTGTTTTCAGACTTGGCTCATGTAAGTCTCAAACCAAAGTGCTTTTTAATTAGTGTTGATTCAAAATAAATCCTAATGATTGCTCTATGGGGAGGTTAAAAATGCATCCTTCCAATTTTGAAAGATTGTGATACTAAGATAATTTAACACAGCACAACTACACCCAACAGCAGGGTTAAAAACAAGGCTTTTTAAAAGAAGATATTAAAGAAATCACATAAATTAGCACATCTAAACTGCAGAAGTACAAATACATCTGCTGGTGAATCAGAGGTAAATGACTGGGACTGAAACTAGGAGGATTACTTCAATTTGCCCCAATGACCGGCAGGTGAAAAAACAGAGAAAACGAGAGATTCAGGAAAGGAAAACCCTACTGGGAAAAGACTTAAACTAAATAAAATCCGGTGGAAAGACACTGAAAGAGAAGGTGTTGCTTGAAGTGGCTGCGTAAAAATGTTTACCCATAGCTGTGGAAGGCATCATGAGAACAGAGTCTGAATGGAAATCTAATCTAATCTAAAACATAATCACTCTTATTGGCAATTTCCTCTTTGTGTGTGGAACTTCAGTTCAGTCCTTGTTAGTTGATGTACAATTTTTCTTTTGGACATCCTCCTTTGCTTCTCCTCTCTACTTTTTATGCCATAAAGAAAGTGGGTTTTTTTTATTATTATTTTTTGCAGAGTGCGAGTGGCTGGAACACTGATCTTTGCACCAGAGAAGCTGAAATTTGAGCCCCCCTACATTAAATGTTCCATGAGTGCAACGGTTTCTGTGAGGGTAAATCATGTGGTTGCCTAGAGTCAGAGAATTGGATGAAACGTTGCCATTCTGGTGGTTAAGCTGGTTCGAAAGCGCAGCATAAATTGCACGGAAGTACATAATCGCCTGACAATGCACCTTTCATGCATATCGTCATCTTTCCCACAACCCATTCATGTCTCTTTTTCTCCCTCTGCTGTCCGCAGACCAGCAAGGCAGATAACATTAAATTAAAAACAAGCAGCAGTTTGTGAGTTACAAATCTAGCACGAGTCATGTTTGATTTTAGTAGTATTAGATATTTTAGATATTTTGTTTTACAGCAATCAGTGATTTAAAAAAGGTGAAACTAACCTGGGTTTATTTCATACAAGAGATGCTGGAGCTGTGTGTCTTCAAAAGGCCACACTGTTCTTAAAATACAAATTCACTCTGCAACCTTCTGCCAATTGTGAGTATAAGCTTTGCAATGGTGGCCACATGCTTCCATTGTGTAATGGTTAGGAAAATATCGTCTTTGAACTTTTTGGACGTTGTTGGATACCCTGATATTTTATTAACAGCAGGAAAACATCTCAGGAGGGCTGTGGGTAGCTCACTAAAACTGCTCCAGAGATGCTGGATTGATGCAGGAACACAGAAGTAAGTGGATTAAAATGTCAGAGTTCCTTGGAAGGTAGAAAGTTTCAACTTGAATATTACAGAGTTGGAATTAATCTGGAAGTTACCAGAGAAGACGATTCACTGGTGGAGAAGCACCACTAATGGAGTCATTGCCATATTCTGTCCATTTCTCTTTAACTTCTCTTAAACTTCCATTAGTTTATTAACTTTCTCTTGCTTCCTGGGAAGCACCGGGAACTACTAAAGGAGACAACAACAAAAACCTCCAAAGAAGATATGAGAACGACTTCCTTCTTCGCAAAATGTAAATAAAAATTGAATAGTGTAAAAATTTTGTGGTTGTAGGTTTTCTCCGTGCCACAATTGTTACTCATTTCATCTGATTAGTTAGTCTGGTTCTCATTGCATTTTACTACATTTGCTCAGTAATTAAGCTTATTCCTGACATCTGTGTTCACTCACACCATTCATCTGTTTTCTACGATTCCTCCCTTGTTTTCCGTTCCAATCCATTGGGTTTCTTTCTTTCCGTGTTCCTGCACCAGTTTACAAGGCCTGTGATTTTTTTCTACTATTACATTTTCATCATGGACAATAAAAGTGGCTATGTGCGACTTGACTCTGTGACATGACAATTCTAGTTGGACTTATTGTCACATTACATGCATTACATGCAGCGCCGCTGCCCGCGGTTCCACCAGCTATTTGCTAATTGCTGTAGCCAATGGTGATGGAGCTGAATTGGGGGAGGCACAGGAAAGCCGTGCTTCCGGTTAGGCCGTGTGTAAATAGACAGCGCCAAAAGCAAGCGTTTAGGCACCCTAGAATGGCTGCCACCGGCGACTCCAGGATTTCTCAAATAAGCATGAAAGAATCAAAGCAACACACCAGGTATGTTTTTGATAAGGGAATAGCATAAAGGTTGATATCAATACTCCTGCTTTTTAAAATGCTAAAACTTTTGAAGTTTTAGCATTTTAAAAGGACTAAAATGGCTATCTATAAATTGTAATTTCTCCAACTGTAAAAACTCAGCTACAGCTGTTAATTATGTTATTCATTGATTAACATCAAAGTAGGCTATAGTGTTTAACATCACTGTAGTAAAATCAGCATAAACTTAAGAAAAAGACAACTTAAACTTGTACTGTTTGTTTTTAGTGCTTTAAAAGAATGTCTGCTTCAATTACTAACAGATGAGGTTCTTGCAAAATTAGGTAATGCTGATCAGGGCCGGCCCAAGGCATAAACAAACTAAGCAGCCGCTTAGGGCCCCAAGGCCACTAAGGGGGCCCCTCAGTGGAGCTGATTATTATTATTATTATTATTATTATTATTATTATTATTATTATTGTAATAATTTCTGTCATTATAATATCAAAAACACACAATTTCACTATGAATGATTTGTTTTTACAATAATATAATATATATTTGATAATGTATGTAGAAATCATTATTTTATGGATAAAAAGAAAAAGAAATTGCTCTTGGGTGCCCCTGGTGGCCGCGGTAGGTATCGCACTCTTAACCCCTGAGCTGCAGTGCAGAGCATCCAAACGTCCAGAGCTCTGGTCATAAGATAAGTTAGCAAAACAATGTCTCGACAAAGGACTTATCCTTCTGGGAGGGAGAAAAGAAAGAGGAAGAATAGAAAAAAAGCCCAGATAAAGGTTTGTTTTAATTTGTCTTGGTAATGTAATGTAATGTAAAAGATTTGTAAAGCTATAGCTTGATAGCGATCTGGAACGGTCCAGTTCAACGGTCAAACATTTATGCTGGGGTCTTTGTGTTTGTGTGAAACTGAGTTTAAACCTTAAATGAGTTGATTCTCCTGCTTGGCTCTCTATATTTCCGGCTCTGATGCTGATAAACTATAAATGGAGATTCATAGGACACTTTAAATTGGAAAATGTACAACTTTAACTTGAAGTAAGAGTATTTTTGTTAACAATATTTTTCCCATATAATGTCTGCTTCTGCTTGATATGAAACATAGAAAAGAGCACATGTGCGACTATGGTTTTATTTCACTTTTTTATGTAAATGTGCCTCTTTTTTTCTCATTCTATGAAAATAAATCCAGTTGTGCAGGCAATTACACAATAAGATCACTAGATGGCGGCAACCTGTTACATATGCCGTGTATTTGATCCACAGACGCCAGATGGTCAAAACAGTCAACAAGGAAATGAAAATCTGATTTGAAACAGACAGGATATAAATTGCTTGAAAATTAAAGTCATGCTAGAGCACTATTGTTTAATATTGCTCTCAATTTGAATACAGATGTTCTTTTGTGATTCCTTTGAGCAGAGGCTCACATGTGGTGGTAATAATTGAGACATGGTGGTTTCCACAGTTGTGCAGGTCACCAACTTTTCCACCAATTCCCTGCAGTTTACATGTTTTCCTTCCACACCTTCTAGCATGGAGTGAACTGGACTTGTGTTTTTTTCCAGGATCCCTGGAAATCCGTCACAGTTAGTAAGTTTAAAAGAAGTTACTGCCTCGTGAATGTTCCTTCTAAATGACTTAAATTTTAAGTATTATCAGTGAAACGAAAAGGAAATAACCAATGAGTGGAGCAATAATGAACAGCCCCATCTCTTTGTAAATTCTTTATCTTAGCTTAAAATAATACTTAGCATTCATGATAATTATGACCTAGATAATGTATATTTTCTCTGCACTGTCTCCTGCAATTTAAAGACACTCCGCCTCCATCCAAAAATTGCACACAGACACAGGAAATTCTATTGTTCAAGAAAGGAAATGCTGTGACTGGGGCGTCAAATGACAACGAGGTTGAGGAAAGACGCCACCAAATGAAAATTTACGTGTACATAGTAGAACAGGAGGGGAAAAAATCCCAGTAGGTGCTAACTAGAATGAGCAGATATCTCACAACATTGCTGAGTTTGGTGTTTAAGCGTTTAGACATTTACACACAAACTCGTAACAACTTTTATAGATCCACAACAACAAAGCCAGTATTGTGGGCTGCAGGCACAATAAAGAAGTGTGGGAGGATGAGCCATGGAAACGGTGTAGGAATCTTGCCTTGTCTCTAGTGCCCTTTTTTTCAGACAGTATGATAAAGATGTGTTACTCTGCAAGGTGTTTGCTTTCTTGTTACTACACTCATTTCCTATTGGGAAAAATCCAAATATTGTCCAAAAGCAGCACAGAGCTAACTAAAACTTTAAGTGTAAAACTTTGATTCTGTCTTAACAAAATAGTAGTAACAATACTAGTTTCTAGTGAAGCTGCTTAACAATTATTTTACAAAGATCCATTGCCTAAAGGTTGTTGACGTTTTAATCAAACAGCTCTCCAAATCCAGTCTTCAAGATCTATTGTAATGTAAATGATAGACACATTCCTGCTCATTTGAATAAAATAACTCAATATCTGGTTGCTGCAGAATTTGTTGACATGTTGAAGTAATTGAGGCATTTGATGCAGATGTTTTGGAGCAGGGATCCATTTAAAAGTTGCAGGATAGTATTTTTCATGGACTGGTGCTGAAGACCCTGCTAGAGAAACTGGTGACACTTGATTCTGGATGTGCATAGAACCACCTCCAATTGGGATTTGCTTTGAAATCCTGCAAAATCACACTTTAAGGAGGTATCTACAAGAGAGAGTGTGTCCAGGATCTGTTTTTACTGGTACAGGATCCTTATGTGGTCACCACAGGCGAAAATTGATAAATCATCACTTCTAAGTACGACACCTGGATCCTCTGGTTTGGTCAAGGTCTGATTTCCAAACAAAGTCCACCAATTTCCACTTGAGGACCATGACAGATGAGCTAACTTTCATTTAGACAGCAAAACGTTCGAGTTTTGGAAACCGCACACCCTCCTCTCAGAGAATACCCCTCCACGACCATCCTCGTCTAGATAAATTGACTTAATTTGTTTGAAGGGCATTATTGTTCATTTAAAGTCAACTTCCAAATGTGTTTCTGTGCTACTGCCTGACTCAATAAAGACTAAAGGTGCTTTTTACGTCCTCTTCTTGTTCACATTCATTTTCAAAATTTGACATGGCAGACTGCGACACAGCGTCCAACTCCCTCCCTCCTCCTCTGTTTCTGCAGTCTGCTCCCCGTCCCAGGCAGGCAGCCCTGCTCCCACCTCCTCCTGCAGCCCTTCCCCACTGCTCATCGATAAGCTGTATTAGCCCATCGCTAATCACATTGCGAGCGGCGGAGAGCGGGAAGAGCTGCGAGTGGCAGGCGGGCAGGCTTTACGCGCATCATCTCTGTGTGGGTGGGTTTGCGAGTTAGCAGCTAGTGAGGGAGGAGGGGTGTATCCTAGCTGGGAGCTTTTCCCTGTTGTAGTAACCAGCCACACGCCAACTGCCAGCTATTACCTCACTGCAGCAGGAGTCGGCCCCTTCGCACTGAGTGAGCCAGACACACTAACCTGACTGTCCCCTCCTCTCTCTGCTCTCCCCTCTGCATATTCAGCAGAGCTGCCCTCCTCTCCTCCTCATCACTGTGCCACTCCTGCAGCGCTCTGCTTTGCTTGAAGGGGACGTTGGCCTGCTCCTCACCCACTGGTTCTGCATGACTGTCACAAAGGTAGGGAAGACTTCAATTCCAGATGTAACTTTGACTCAGTCTTGAAATTTATGCCAGATGTTATTGGTCAGGGTTGTGCTTTTTGTAGATGATAGAAGAAGAGCTTTTAAGTAGTGTTAAAGTTGAGCAAGGTTGCTGTTGCTGCCTCAACAATGCCAATGGGATCAGCTTACTAAAATATTTGTTGTTTTTAATGTGCATTAAAATGTCATTCTTGGCAAGTTGACACAACTGCTGGTGTGATCTAGATCTGCTGCTCTTTCTTGAGGAAAAAAAAAAAATCAACTGACAGTCAGATGATTTGTTTGCCAACAGCGGCAGGAATAAAGTGTGTCCCTTTAGCGTGTAGTTGCTTATAAATATGACAAACAGATGAAACTTTATGGAGAATAAATCTAAATGATGGGCTCCCCACAAGGTAAATCATAACATTTCAGCTAATGGCTCTGATATTTGCTCAACTTTAAAGTGGGAGTTAGGATTAGGTATGTATCAATATGATTAGTTTCATGATGCATCCTCTGGGAATGTGTGTAAATAGTGCAGTGTCCACTCAAGGGGAACTTACCAATGTGCTTGGCTGTGTTTGTGTGGATATTAGTAGCCTGTCAGTGTGTGTGTGTTTTTGGTTGCAGTCTGTTCTTAACATGCAGCACCCAGATGAATCCTCTTAATCAATTACCCGGGAGGGAGAGAGGAAGACGCTCACAGAGAGGAAACTGGCACACCTACTCCTGTGTAGAGACTTAACCTGGACCAAAATAGACGACCTACTGTCGACATGGGACAATGGCCTATTTAATGCACTGGTGGTGTCAAGACACCTGCGATTTCCGCCGCAAAGTTTTGCTAATAAAGAATGACGATGCTCGCGTTTGGAGCTGCAGTCTCTGACTCAAATATACAGACAGCTGCTTGCAAAGTACGTTTTCCTGGCTGTGTGAGAGATTGTGTGGGAGGACTGTATTCTGCTGTGTAGGTGAGCAATCTCCACTATGAGATCTGGACGAGGAAAAGGTCAGGTGTTCATGTTTGGCACTTAGCCATGAATTAAATCTCACGGTAGTCAAGGCCAAAAGGCACTGGAGGGAATTTTAATGAATGCTGCCTCGCTTTTGTTTTATCTGGCGTGTTGATTTCCTAGAAAAACAGTGAATCAAATAAGGGTAAAGAAGAAATAAGTGAAAACAGGAAGGTATAATGGCAGATTTCCAAGTGGCATCTAAATGATGATGATGATGAATGTCTGTGTGGGAGATGCAGTGAGAGACTCTAGTGAGCTGTTTTCATGGCTCTGCCTGCCAACAACAGAGAAGTCACCTTGGGAGGGACACGGGACACGAGCTGCTGTGCTGACAGGACTAAACAGCCTCCTGCCCTTTAGCACAAGGACCCAGAGAGGCAGTTTTGAACGGGGGAAAAGCCCCTGCAGCACCAAAAACCTAGATCTGCATAATCTGGCCTATACTTTTAAAATATACCAAGACCAGCCTGTCTCCTTGTTCCAATATTATAACCTTTGTGGGACACTCGATGCTTGGGACGGTGTCAGATTTTGGATGGTGGTGATTTCACCTCTTTGCCATGTCATACCTCTGGTTGTTTTGTGCCATTTTTTTAAATGGCAGCATTTGGATGATTTGCACAAATCCTACCAACAAGGAGTTTATTTTGTGCCCAATTTGACAAACTGATTTTTTTGTTGTTGTTGTATATTTTACTTTACGCTTGTTGTAAAGAAATTAGGTTTTATTTCTTAATAAATCATGTCTACCAGTAGGGTGTCATCGCTCATGTTCCTTATTCTGACAGAGTCAAGTAGTTCAAACAGGGATCAGAAAACAATTATAAAATTTATAGAAAGACATACTTAATGAAAATACTTAAAGATATTTATTGCCATTCAATGATTTGAATAGTCTTCACAATACATCGTAAATGTATTATTATTGCAAGAAATCTGTTTGTTTTGTTGGGTTTTGTTTCCCAGTAGCTCAATATTTTTGTTTTACTGCAAGCAGGAATAGATTATTTGAGTACTTGTTTACTTATTGAAAGTCTTTTCCTAATATTATGGCCTTATCTTAGATGCATGGGTATGACATAGTAGGAAAGAGCAAAAATGGCAGAAGGTAAGTTAAAAAAAAAAAATCAATATTTAGTTAATGTAGATGAACTCACCTTGAGACAATTTAATGTCACTCAGTTCAGTTGTCAGTCACTTCTGCTTTTTGTTTTTATTCTAAGAAAATAATGTTTTTATTCTCTTTAGTTGCTTCAAAAATAAACTAAGAAGCTGTTTATGAGCATATTCAGTCAGCAATGAACCTGGAAGAGACTCCCAAGAATCACCATGAAAGCATTTTTATAATGTTGGTTGAAATATTGCTAGTTATTTATTTTTTTATCAAAACTGCTATGATGTTACTGACACTTTTGGATAAGAAGCACCCATATTTATCTATTAAATGAGAGAAATGAGAGAGAACACCAACTGCAGCGTTTGCATGCATTTTTTTTCTTTCTCTACTCTAAGTTAGTTTTCAGGCTATAATTAGAGGCTTTTTGTAAAATCTTGCATGTCAAAGAATATTTGGCTCTATTAGTTAAGCAATAAACTCCTGCTTCATGGTAAAAATGGTGAGTACTGAAACGTGTTGGTTTAGGAAGGTGTTCATTGGTTTTAATGGATAATGTGAAGGAATCAGTTTGGTTATTTACCAAGCTTGCTCAGTCAACCGAGGGAAAACCTGCTGTTTACTCACATGCTGACAGAGAATATAGGTCATCACAAGTTTGCATCCATGACTGTTTGCTGTTCAACATGGCAAGGGACCCTTCTGGCAATAAATGACTATGAAGGGTCACTTAGAAAATATACTACAAAAGATCATTATAGATAAAATGAATGTTTATGACCTCTTTTCAGATCCAGATGCTCTTTATTCTGGGTGATTGAGTTGCAAAAAGCATCAGATAAACAGAAAATAAACCAACTGCCTCTGACTGAGCAGTTGGTTTGTATTCGTTTCCCACTATGGCATGTCTTCTGGCATATGGCATTTCTTCCTTAGATTTATGACGTTATACATGCTTGTTTTTGCATCATCCTTAATCCATTACAGATCTCACGCTGTGTGCAAACCCTGTGATACATGCTGCTTTATTGCAGCATGTCTCTCTGTTTTTCTTAATGATTCTTAATGATTTTGTCTTTGCAAATGAGTAAATGTGCACGAGGCCATGCTTCTAAAGGTTTTGATTTGTCTGAACGGGTCCAATGTATCCACTTGCTGTGGCGTTTACCTGAGAAGCAAAGTGGCCTCTTCAGGAGACAGTGGTCACTCTGCCAGATGGACTTCAGTCAGACATGTTGGGTTGGAAAAACTACTACAGAACCAAATTATGCTACTAATTTTGTGTCATTTGTCAAAATTTAGCAAGTTATCCATTAAACGTTGATGAATCGTTGTACTACAGACCTTCAGACAGTGTGGCGAATACCCTCTAAATAACAAAAGCTGCGATTTGCAAGACCACCTCTTTCCACATTCCTGTGTTTTTTTTGGAAGGATGACACAATGAAACATTTCCAGGAATTGCATGTGATCAAGCAGGCATACAGTTGGAGGAAGAGCCTTTGCAGTCGTTTTTTGTTTGTTGTTGTTGTTGTTCCTTTAGACGGCAATAAACAGTCGTTTAAGTTAACACTGACAGTAGTCCATGTGTTGATAAATGCTAGTTCTTACAAACGCATAAATATACGTTGCTCGCCAATGAAGGCTTTACAGTAAACGTATTTACGTGAATCCAAAATGATTCAAAGTAGCATTCCAGCTGCGTTGTGTGTGTGTTTGCAATTATATATCTGCAAACACTCCAATTATGACAGAGAGAGCCCCACGCTTCTCTGATGTCAGGCACACGTGTGGTTGTAAAGACGTCTGAAAGCCATTTTCAGTGTGTTTATGGTACAGCATCTGCTCTTAACAGTAGAGTAAGCCTATCAGGACTCAAGTGGGATAAAACCAGTCCCAATATGCTATAAAAAGCATCTACTCTTTCCTCGTAACTATAATTTTATTGTAATTTTACTTGTTTAAGTGAAACAGAAAACTAAAACTTGCCACAGGAAAATTACCACCATGTGCACACGCACTTAAACTGTCTGAATTCTTTACTTGGAGCACCTCGCCCACCATAAATCTTAATTGAGTCTGATTTAGACCATTGGCCATTTGTCAAGTCTGCTGTTTACCCACACACCCTCTCTCACACACATTGGCACATAAAACTGCAAGCTAAATCGCTAACCTGGCAACCCAAAAACCTGCTTTTCCAGGGGCAAAAAAATAACACAACAGCTAAGCTGATTTAGGAGAAGTATTACGAAACTAAGCCTTTTTTAGCAGAACAGATAAAAGAATGGCAGGGAGGGAAAATTGTATCTGTGATAAGTTTTTTTGTTTTTCCTCTTTATAAAACAGAGCGGGGGGAAAAAGGAATATTTTGTGAAAACAACAAAAAAGCATTCACCACAGGAAGACATTCAGATCCAATGAGCTCATTGCCGGTCCTTACTAAGCTCAGTGTGTGTCTGTGTTTCTGTGACTGTATGTAAAACTGTACTCTGCAATTCTGTGTGAAAAACCTGAAGTCCACTGGCAGGAGAGTTGGGAATCTCTTCTTCGTTTTTCTTACCATATCAATAATTTCTTCACGGAAAAACAAGACGCAAGATCACGGATTGCAAATATGCCAAAATATGGCTTAAATGTATCGAGTGAAGTGCAAAGGTAAAGGCTTTGTTGTGGCTTTTGTTGGATCAGAGCGTTCATTTTTTGGATTCCCCAAAGGGAAGGAGTTCAAATAAAATAGACGGAAATGATGTGAAATTATTTGTGAAGCTCCTCTGAGAAAATTAGGAGATGGGAGAGAATGTCCGTTTCCAGCATTCCCTTCATTTCCCCTTCAGCTGAGATTAAGTGTACATCCCGTATGTGTATGTGCATGTTTGTGTTTGTTTGCTCAGTTGGTTCAGTCGGGACGGAGGTTGTGCATAGGGTTGACAGACTTTGAGAAATAAATGTTTCACTTATTCATAAAGGTTAGTTTCTGACAAAGGTATGCTAATTGACCTAATCTGTATTTTTGTTTTGTCTTGCAAAATGTTGATTTTGGAGATATCCACATTTAGAATAAATTACCCATAAAAGTACCACAATTAAAATGTAAGCCTTTTAGTATTTTGGTTTTGGTGTTTCGGTTCCCTTGATGGGCACATCATGAATATCAAAAATCATAATGCTTTTTGTGGATTTCTTACTGAATTTAAATGTCAGCATTACAATATTACCTGCGCAGTGGGTTGCTTTATTCTTTCAGTGAAACAACCTGCATGGAAAGCTTGATGCAGTTTTGTAAAACGGACATTGAAAACTGCATTCCCACCCAGCTAAAACAGCAATTTTTGTATGATTATGCAACTTCAACTCTCGTTTATTTGGCAGGATCAGTGCAGATGATTAATGTTTTATACTTCATCACTCACACATGGTATTGTGAGTGGATGCGATGCTCTGTGATTTTTTTTCTTTCCCTTTAATATATATATATATATATATATATATATATATATATTTATATTGTTGGAGCTCTGCTTCAAACATGATGTACGCCACAGTGGAAGGTGCGTATCATAAACTTATCTGTGGGTGCATTATAAAGTTGTGTGTGTATTCTGTGACTACCGCAGGGCTGTGAAACTGAGAACACAGCAGTCATTAGTGGGGAGTGGGGCAATGAGAGACCGAACACATGGAGGATGAACCTGCCACCCACACCAGTTCTCCAGCACACAAATACACACATATCTGCAGCTTGAGTTCATTGGGGTCAAACTCAGCACTGTTATTCCCCATTGGCACTGATCACAGTGTAAATATAGGTTTTAGTCTGTGCAGCATTGATTACTTCAGGCTTCTCGACTCTCTTTTTGTGCTTTTCTGCCCCACATGTTGTCTTTTTATTGTCTTTCTAAATGGTCGGTGTATTTTCATGCTAAGCGTTTGGCTGTACTTAAGATGCAGTTTCACAAAGTATTCAAATTTTCTCTGTTTTTCACAGTGGTTCTAAACTGATGGGATATGAGGAGATCAGACAAACTACAAGTGCATAAGCTTCTTATGACGGTTGCATCATAGTGAAAATGTCACCACTGAACCATAGATAAATCCTGGTCTGAGTTTTTTTTTTTTTTTGGCAAAGCAATCCATTTCATTGGCAAGACTTCATCGACATTTTGCAAACCTCATGAACCCAGAGGTGCACATGGGAAAGACTGTAACGCAAAAAACAAAACAACTTTGACTTGGTCATTGAGATGTTTGTGTTGTGCTGTTTTAGCAGCACATTCTTCTAACTACAGTGATGTTTGCAGTTATTTCCTCCAGCTGCTTTGTGGTTGGGATCAGGGATTGATTAAACAGAGCAGTTTGGCCTTGTGATACTGTGATGAGAATATGCTCGTCATTGAACATATTGATCATGCAGGATACATAATCCCAATGCCAGATACTTACAGGCACTGGCTAAACGCATTAGGTTTTTGTCAATGATTTTAAATCAAGATCTGTTTTCTGTTTTAGGTCAGTTGGGATGACCAAAATTATTTGCAGAAGCTGAATACCAGAATATTGAGAGATTATTTGTATGAATAAATAACATTCCGTTATTTAGTAGAATCCTAAACTACATGACTATATTCAAATGTTGGGGGTGTACTCCTATGAGATTTTTATTGTAGTTTGCTAAGATTTTGGCCCATTCCGCCTAGTACAATTGCTTTATGTTTGTAAGTCCCCTTCACTAGCCAGGCATTTTTAGCTCCAGCTACAAATCTTGTTTGTCCTGTGTGTCGTCTTGTGAATCCTTTGCGCTCTAATGCATCATGATGTCAATTTCTTTTTCTTGTATTTTTGTTTTAGAGGTTTCTTTTTATCAGTATAATAGAAACTTAATCGCAAGTTTCTAGACTTCTATGTTTCTATGTTTTCTTCTATGCAGATGCTTCTACACTATGAAATTCCAACACATTCTCACACCCTACTCGTCATATATTGACGCGTACTGACCATGCGTCACATCTGAACGCCTCGGGTACCCCTTTCGCGTCAATACTTGGCGATTCCGGACAGCTCCCTCAGCGTCACATTTTGACGATTTAGGAAAAACACATGTTTGACGTGGATTATTTACACGAAGGGCTCTCACAAACGCTGCCGAACCTACAAAACCCCACGATTTGGTTAGGTTTAGGGCAAAAATTAGGGTTAGGCATAGGGTAAAACTCATCGCGTCAACTTAGGACGCGAAGGGGGTACCCAACGCGTCAACACGTGACGATGACGGAATGACCAAGCGTCAACTCTCCCACATAATTTGCATTAGACTCAATACTTTGTTTAAAATAAACCACATTTTAGTCTTGTGCTGGCTTTTAATGTGGAGAATAACATCTCCGTGCAAAGACCCTGTAGAGCCCAAATTTTGAATTATGGTGTGCATCTTCCCTTTTTTATTGCTTACAAGATGGAGTCACCAGCTGAGAGCCAGCTGTGTCTTTACTTCAGCTTTCACCGGCTTCACCGCGGGTAAAACAATTCCTGGTTGCTTGCCGAAAAGCGAGCTCATTTTTCTAGGTGGATGTTCTGCTGAAAGCGTCAAAGTAGAAAGTGGGGAATATAACAGGTACTCTCATGCACCATATGCATTTGCACTTACTCACATTGTAGACTGGGACCATGACTGGAAAGTAGCCTTGCTGAAACGCTGGAGTTTCTTGCAGTAACTCTATCCAGCAAACACTTATTCACTCCCAGTAAATGCTTCAAAGTTGGGACGACATCCTATTAATCATAGATCGGTTCCTTTTTAAAAAAAAAATAAGTTGTCAAAAGCATTTTGTAGCTCAATAAATAACACCCCAACAAGAGAATGTATGAAAATCATGTTGTTGTTTTTTTCTAATAAGTTCGGACACATGTCCATCGTGTTTAAAGCAAAATAACACAAAAATTAAGATGAAATGAGGATGACACAGATAATACAATGAGCTAAAGTCTGACACTGGAAATTAGCTAATTCAATTGGGACTAAATGGTGCCGGTAAAGCCTCTGTTGCAGAGATATGGGCTAAATTAAATATCTGCCTCCATAGAGGATAGGAAAAATAGGTCTGAGTTTTATGTCTGCCCTTTAAACTGGGACACACAGACGATCATAGCTCTATATAAATGGTGGACATGCAGCTGATGGATCAATAAAGCAGAGTGGCAGCTGAGTGAGAGTCCCAAAACAAATCTGCCCTGTTTTTACAAGCTACATTGTCTTTTGAAAGATTCTTTCCAAACTTTTCCTTTAAATCTAAATAACAGCAGCATCCGTACTTGAGCCTGATTGTTTTCTGGCCATCCTGGCAGCATTATTTAACGTAAGGAACTCTTCAGAAGAGCAGCTCCTTTGAGTTAGGTTGACTTCAAAACAACCTTCATCTACAAAAGGGAAAGCCACCCTTAAAAATGGTTTCCTGTCTCATCAACAAAACTTTTTGTTATTTGAATTCTCATGTTTTTTTGTTTTTTTTTATTAAATCTTGTCTCCTTAAATTTCCACAACATAATCAGAGTTTCTGCCTTGCAGTAATGTAAATGATTCTTTTCATCAGGGTTCAAACAGTAAGCTGTCAGGAATGGAAAGTGTTTGGCTCTTGAGATCGTCTGGCACTGAGCTGTCCTTTTTCATCTCCAACTCTTATCTTCTAAAGAGCCAAAAAGTTTGAGAAACCAAAAGGGCCCGAGTCCGTCTGCTTACTGATACAGCTGAGAAAGTTCACCTGGCACACCCAGGATCTACATTCTTGGGCTTCAAAGCTTTGTGCCTCATCCAATTTGGACGAACGAGTCGCTGTTTCTCAGGCTTGTGAAACGGCGAGTGATTTGTTCATTGCAGTCAACATCAAATGAAGATTTGTCCAACTGTTTTAGTTTTCCCACGTTGTAGTATTTCTCCTGGGTCTGTTTTTTTACAGTATGTTCTTCTATTTTCAGTCAATTTAGAGCTTTGTCAGAGATGATGTTGACTTTTGACAACAGAAATCATGATGCTTCTCCTTATTTGAAGGGGACACATAATGAAAAATCAATTTCTTTTTGTCCTGGAGGGGGGCAGGATCATGAAATGTCTCATTCACATTTTAAAAAATGCATTGAAGTGAGTTTCTCCAAAATGCACCTCAGAATAGGGGCAAACAAGAGGCCACAATAACAAGGATTTCAGACCAAAACATTGAAGTTCTGCTCTAGAGAGACCATAAATGAATGATTCACATATGAAGAGGAAGGATTTAAAAGTATGATATATCCACTTTAAATGTCTAACTCATTTATATCCTCAAAATTAATCTGAAATTAAAGCTAACGCAGTATCAACCTTGCTGTGTCACTTAGTAAAATATGTGGAAAAGTCGGTGCTAAGGTGTTTAAGGCAAAGATCACATATGGCTTGATTGATGACAAAAGACATGTGGCTGAGTTTTGAGTGCAGCTGGGAGAAGGCAAACAGGTCAACAAAGGGAAGGTGAAAAAATGCAAAAGGAGTTAAACAAGATCTAAAATGATCTGGAATCAAAAGGGGGAAAGTCTGATAATCTGGGAGGAATAAATACAAACATACATGAAATAGATCTTAAGAATAAAGTAAAAAATATTGATTTGGCAAAATCCTAAAAATAATATTTATGAACTAAATATATCAAGACTATTTAAACATTTAAATAGTCTTGAAAGTGCAAACACAAATAAAAACCGAAGCCCAGTCTCCCCAGGACTGTGACAGAGCTTGTGGTTTAGCACTGGCACCAGTTTGGTGGAGAAAACCCAATAAGCTGAATTTAACGCAATTTTAGTGGACATTTAAAGTAGTTTCTAAACGATAGTAAAACATGCAGCTGTTTTACAGTCCACCATGTGAAGAGGCTCTCAAGCAGCTCTGAGAAGCCAGCTAATCCAACAACAGCACCTCAGTCTCCCGGCCATCGTCTGCATTAAAAGATCAATGATCTAAGAACCTCTAAGCAGTCATGCTCTATCAGCAATTACCAGATGCAATATCTGGAAAAAAAAAAACCCTCTGAAACCTGAAGCCACTGACTGCGTATTCATTCCTGAACTGTTCCTGTGGTCTCAACTTTAATGATGGATTTCTGTAATCTCATCAAAGAACTCGTCCGTCTCGATCTGTCCGAAAAACTGATTTGATTTTGCAGTTGATGGGACTGAGAAGTGAAGTAAATTAACTTTCTACTATGTTGTATCTCTTCATTTTTCTTAAATGACTATTTTAACTTTGCTCAGACATTCAAACTTTATACAATCACAAAAATAAACGAGCAGTATTTAAAAGCTGTTGTTTATTAAGAATATCTAATGATTATAGTGGATCAAATGCAATCTAGGTGCTAAAACCATAAACTCTATGCGTTATTTTGACCTTTTTTTAAGCCGACTCTGAAAATCAATATTAATCTAACTCAGTTTTAAGCAGCCTTTGTGTGCAGATCTGCAGAGCAGCCAGGTGGTCTGACGGAGGGGGCTAATCTGTCTGCTAAGATCTCCCTCTGCTCCTCCATTCTGTCTGCCTTTTTTCCCTTTTAAATATTTCATCAATCAACAGTCCTACCCCCTTCTCCTCCTCCTTTATTTTCCCCTCCTTTCTTATCTCTAACCTGAAGTGGCATGGTCTCTTTTGGTTGGCGTTTTTCTGTCTTTGCCCTTTTTGTTCATTGGTCATGTTTCATGTCTTCCCTCTGGACATCTCTTTCACCTCGTGTCTCTAACCCTCCCTCGGTCACTGCGGGTGTGAAGCCCAGCTTGCATCATCATGCTCCAAAAAGCACAGCCAGAAGCTCCTCGGGGAAAACGGGCAGCAAGCACATGGGATATTATTAATTTAGACCATCTTTTTGGCTTTTGGTTGAATGACCTTTTGAAGGCAGAAGAAAGATGTCTCTCATTTGTGTTTGAAAATGAGCTACGGCATGCTCTGTTTCAGAAAAAACGCTATTCTCAGTATATCTGGAGAGCAAACCAGCATGTAATTTTGCTGGTTTGTAGAGCTGCTATGTTTTTATCCTGCGGCAGCAGGTGGATGGATTCCAGGACACCCACTCTTCTGTACCTGTACATCCATCTACTTATAAGTGCCTTTCAGCAGCTTTTGTTTCCTGTACGTTTTGCTTTGCAGCTGCTTAATGGGCTTGGCTTCCCTACAAAGAGCTGCTCTTAGCTGAGCTTTATGCATCTACTGTGAACACCAAAGCATCTGAAGATCATAGATAGACTCTCCAAAAAGTCATTTAGAGCAGAATCTTAGAAACATTCTCCATTGCATTTTCAGCTGTTTGCAAATGGCTGGATTGATTTTTTTTTGTTTGTTTTTTGTTCTTTTTTTATGGTGTTGCCACTGTAATATATTCAAATCAATCCAGTATTCAAAGCTGGATACATTTAAGTGGCTCTGACTTCTCCTTCCAGCAGATTGAATTTCATACAGACTCAAATAAATTATTACTTTTCCAACATTCCTAAGCTAGCCATCTGGAAAATTCAACAAAATACCAGATGGAGATATTCATTTGGTCCTGCTGGGTCAATTATCTCACATTCTTTGTTTCATGCATTGCTGTGAGGGCACTTACAGGCACCTCTTCTAATTATAACTAAACTAAAACTATAACTAACTAGCATGGGTTAAGATAAATAAAACGAGAATAGACAATAAAATATGCAGAGTAACATGTTATCTTAAAGACTCATTAACACACATTATAGTGAGAACATCCTGAGCAGCGCCTGCAGCTTCACATCTTCTGGCAGTGCTGGTTTGGTTTGTTGCTTTTGCAGAGTAACATGATTATCCATAGCTACAATAGACTCTTTTGTAGAGATTATTCTGGAAGATCTAAAGCCAATGAAACTTTTATAAACTGAGAACAGTTTAAGATGGTCAAGGCTCAGAAAATTCTTTAAATTTCTACCATTGCGATGTTGCTATGGTAGAGGGTTTTGAAGGTAAATATTAGAAGTGAAATTCATATCGTTTTGGTGAGCATAAAGAAATTTTATGCAAAAGACCAACACAAAATCCAGTTGTGAAATTGAAGTGAGTAAATGTGAGGTTTTAGTGTTTTTAGACATGAAATGGACTGACATTTCTGCATCAGTAGTTAGCTGTCCTTATAGTAACAGTTTGCTGTATAAATCTTTAGTTTCATCTGTCTTTTATAACTACAAACACCCTGTCAGGCATTACCATAGCAGTGCAGGAAACACTGTGGCACTTTCAGCTGCGATACTTCCTGTTTGAGTCAGTAATCGGAGCGCTCACTTCACACTGAGTGAATATTCGGCCAAGTGAGTCAATGGGATATCACTGGGGTCTTTTTTTTTTGTGAAATTTGCTCCTCGCTGAGACGGGAATACATTAAAATGACTGAACAGTGTCGGATCCAGGGAAGAACAACAAAAGACGGAGCATGACATGCTGGCATGACAGGCTTTAACTGTGTCTGAGTGACAAGACATGAAGTCACCCTGCAGATTTCTCCTTTGTGTCTGTTGAATGCGAGCTCAGATGGTTGGACTTCCTTCTTTGGCTCCAGCATTAAGGACATTTTTATCAGAAAAAACTGGATCTTTTCATCGGCATTATTGCTGTTTGAATGGCCCTTTTTAGGATTCATAATGAGTCAGTATGGCACAATACACTGGGTATAGTATATCAATAAAGAACATGGTTGGTGCTGCCAGTCTGGTTGGAAATAACCAACTACACACACTGAACGTACAGAAACTGCTGCTGCAGTGTTAAAAAAAATCACTTTTTGCCAATCGCAGAAGTTAAACGTGTCATTTTCTATTTTGATTTCTTAGCTTTTTGATGAAGAAACCAGATCTGTTTGGAAATCAGAATAAAGATCTAAAAGCTTTAAATTAGACAAGTAAAGTGTTTCAGCAGCAGCAGCGTCTTCAGGCGACACATAAAAAACACCCAATAAACACTCTGCTCTCTGGAGTTCTCTGCCTCGAAGACATGACTACTGCATAACTAGATGCTGGTGCAAACAGACAACACATGGACGCAGAGCTGAAATTCACCCCATATGTGCAACACACGAAGATAAAAAAAAAAACAAAAAACAACCTGCCGGACCAAATTCACGTCTCAGACTCAGACTATCACGGTGTAACGCTTGGGTTGTGTTTAAGGGAGGAGAAGAGGCGGCAGAAAACTCACAACCAGACTGGTACTGGGATTTCCACAGTGTTATTCTTTAATAAACGCACTCTTCACCAACCTTGCAAAGCCCGGTTGAACGGCTGCTATCTTATAAAACATGAAAAATAAACAGAGTCCAAACAACCCGAAACATTACTTAAGTGAGGGAGCGAACATATAACGTTCTTTCCACGTTCTCTACAGAAAAGCAGAGTCGCATACTTGTGACGTCATTAGCAATAGTACAGTCTCTTAAAGAGACACTCACAATTACGGCTGTTACAACGGGATGCAGGGCTCACTACACCTGCCTCAGCATATCGACCCGACCGAGCAGGAGGTCTGGGGCATTTCCAAAAGCTTCTTTGATGATTATGAGTGGCAAGTTTAAGTTAATGAAGACAATGAGTCACACAGCAGACTTCAGTTTAACTTTTTTAAATCGGAGTTTTTGCAGTGACATGTTTAGGATGCACAAGTTGTGTGTAAATATTTTTTTTTTAATATAATTTGGCTAAAATTGAACAACTGTTCCCTTTGAAATCACCTTTTTAGATCGGACTACGCCCTAATTTGTCTCCACCAGACCAAAGCTACTTGGATTTATTAGTTTACTTATAATTAAGACCACAAAAAACATGTTTATTTGCATGTTTTGGGTTTTTTTCAGCCTCTTTTATTTATGTTGGCTGGCTCATAAAAAACCTTACTATAATAACTGAGTTTACAATATGATACATTCATGTGATTAACTCCACTTTTTAATTATGAGAAAACAAATTAGCAGAGTTACATTTCACTGTCTTGCAGTGAAATATTTTATTTTCAAATAAAATTCGTAAATAACAGTTACAATATTTCCATGTCTCTAACATTGACTTAAAAAAAATAGGTTAAGACTCTTGTCAACAACTGCTGGAGGTCAAGATAAACTAGAAACTGCTGACTATAAATAAATATTTTCATGCAAGTAAACAGAAGAAACAAGTTTCAGTATCATAACTAGCTGAAACTTTTGCATAAAGCCAATAATAACCTGAAGGATAATGCATCTTTTACTTCCCAAAACTTTGCTGGATTGCTTTTTCTTGTCTCTTATTTATAGGAAACATGTTTGGGAATTGAAATAAGGTTTTCACACTTTCACTTTTTTTCCTTCAGTTTTTCTATTTATTAATTTAACACATAAATGTGCCGTCATCATTGATAAATCAGCCAAAAAAGCTTCACAGATTTCTAAAAAGCCAGGAAGAAATATTGATGAAGACCAATTTTGAAAGTAAAGTCTGACTTCCTGGTAGCAAAATACATGAAATAAGGATTGGGGAAAAACTTTAGCATTGTGTTGTACATCAATCAACCTGTTTCATTCTACATTTAGTAGCTATCGTCATCTTTGATCAATTTAAAAATATGCCTCTGTAATTCTGCTTTTTGCACTCATGTCGTTCCTATGAAGGTCAACGGAAGATTACATCCGCCGTTACTAAATTTATGCAAGAATCATATCAGTGCTAGAACTAGTTTGGAAGTCTAGCTCGGACATTCACAGAGAAAAGTGAGCCGAAAAACCAAGAGTGTTCCTGGAAATCAGCCAGGAAGGCCTTGTGATTTCAAACACGCAGCGGGGGGTGGGAGAGGGAAGAGGATGAATGGCTACTACTACAGAGCTGCTGCTGCTGCTGCTGCTGCTTGAGCTGGAGACAGAGAGAGACGACTGAGTGGCAGGATGGGAGAGAGGGCTGAGAGGAAGAAGGAGGGGGTGCGTGCCCTGCAGCTATCAGCACTAGTAGGAGGAGAAGAGGGTGGGAAGAGTTTAGAAAGCAGGGGGGGAGAAAAACATGAGAGAGTACGAGGCAGACACAGGCCGTCTGCGTACATTTGCAAGGTAGGAAGGAAGAGTGGAGGTCTGAGCTGCTCATTTAGAAAGGAGGGCGGATATTTGCAGTCTGACAAGGATACAGAGACAGAAGAGCCACTGTCAGGACAAGGGGAAGGTAAGGCGGTACTTTCAGAAGCTTCAGTGATTTCTTTTGTGATGTCAAAAACGAGAGGTTTCGACAAACAAAAAAGCCCCAGCAGGGTGCAACATCCAGCCTGTGGAGAAAACATTCACAAGAGGGGAAAGTGTCAGCAGAGTTAAAAAGGCCCCAGGCTGAGCAGGAAGCTCACAAGTCAGAAATCTTGTGATGGGGTGGATGCAGATTCATCTCGCCTGTGTTTTTGAGTCTTGCATGCCATCGCTCATGATCTGTTTTTGTGCCTGCTCTGCTGCAAGTCCTCGTGAGATAGGGAAGACACACTCAGACAGAAGTGCTCTGTGTGCCAGAAGCCAGTGACCAATGAATGAGCATCCTTGTAAGAGAGCGAGAGCTCAAAGCAGGCGAGTCTGCTCTGTCCGTCTCCTCCAACCGTCCCTCAGGCTAATTTCTGCTGCTCTTCTGTTCTTCATTAATTCCTTAGCAAGCTGCCATTGTGCTGCTAACGCAAACAAAGGTCCAGATCAGACGCTACATATCAGGATGGGATGAGGATGAGATGTTTATGTGCTTAAAGTGATCACCAAAAGTAAAAAATAAAGAAGTGCTTGAAATTTAAGAACCACTTTAGAGGTTAAAAGTCTAGTTTTAAGCCATGTATGGTTTTTTAAACTTGGAGTTTTTCTTTAGACAAAAGCTGCTTTTATTTTACAGCTTGATCATAACACCTTATGGTTGAAAGCTGGAACAATATCTGAATGTTTTATCTGAAAGAAAACAGGAAAACATCTAGCTGAGACTTGATGTACAATCCTTTAGTTGACATTATTTCATCTGACAGCTCCTTGGGAGTCATATTGGTGCCAATACTATTTTGTTACCATAGAAATTGTTCTGTAGATTCAGCTAATAAATTGGGATCAAGCTGCGTCATTGTGACTGACTGCTGATTTAAAAAATGCACTCCCCAAACATCCAGTTCAGTGTTTCTGTGCCTCAGAGACTCAAAGATCAAAGGTAAAGGGATGTTTCAGTTTTTGAAGTGTGGTTCTGTTGAAATGCTATAAGCAGTCATTATCTTACCAGCAGTAGATAACGCTGTTGGTATCTTTAATTTGATGAATCAGAGATAAGTTTTTCAGCTACTCGGAGCAGAATCCAAGAGCAAAATGGATTTTTCTCATGTTTAAATGTAAAAAATAAATACATTTCACCACATTTTATTTGTATTTGCAGCCTTGTTGAGTGGGCACATTGTTATTGAAGTTATTTATGAAAAGACCCTGGTTGTGATTTCTGAAAGGATCAAGATGCTTCGGTCAACAAAGTGACCTCAAGTCAACATGACTCTTTTATGCATGTGACCGACTGAGCAAGGTAGTCACAGCTCGACATTCACTAACTGAGAGCTCTGCTTTGTGGCTCAAGTGCACTGTGTGTGTGTGATCAGTTGGCTAGTGGATGTAAGGTAAAGACATGCCTAAGCCTCTCCTCTTTGTGCTAAGACAAGTACATCATTTCTTTATATAGGACAGGTTACAGTGAAGAGCGCTGAGTCAGAGCAGATAAAGTGAAAGTCTGCATGGTGGGACAATCGAATCCTGACCTGGGAATGAGACGTCCAGCCTTTCTGAGTAGAAGATGTCAAACACTCAACTTGTATAAAGCCGTTTGTATTGACCCTGCTGAGCTGCCCCCAAAACCGTTGCTGCCCTGGGATCTGTCTTGTCGAAGCTTAAACCTTTTCAAACTTGATTGGTGATCAGCTAGTGATCTACGATTGGCCAGAGGCAATTCAGAGAAGAGTTCATATTTGCAGATTTATAATAAAACATGTTTTCTAAAAGAAGCTACAAATATTTTCAAAGTGCAACAATATTTAAGTCTTAAGGCAAAACTAAAACACCCTCCAAAGTTAAAAAAATATATATATAAAATATTATTGACCTGAAGAGCTGTTTTATTTATTTATTTAATTTCTTAGAACACAAATCTGTTGTTAAAATAAAAATAGGGTTATGCACTTAAGAGAGAATAGAGCTCCAACTTAAAAAAAAAAGTGAATTTGTTATATGTAATCAAATCAAAATTACTGTGTTCTATAAATTTTATAATTTATAGAAAAAAAACCAATCACTCCAGACTTGCATTACGTAGCATTATTTATAATGACAAATATTTGTGTTTGGCTTTAACTTGAAAGTAGTCCACATACTTGGCTGAAGGAAAAGCAATGCCATGGCAGCCTCTTGTGTTGTCAGCTTGAGGCCAGTTCTTCTTTTCTGCTTAGAGAATGAGAAGACAACAGCAGCGTGGTTAGAGGATGTTTCTATTTGCATGCTTGCACCCCTCCCACCACCACTAGCAGCTAACCCCCTTATCTGTAGAACAATGCTGAATAGAGGATCGCCTGATGTCATCCGGCATCACTGATCTGACGAGAGCAGTAAATCCTCCGCCTGCAGTTCCCTTCGCATGCTCACACATCCTGTTTCAGAAAATTGATCAAAATGCGATGAAATGCACCAGTAAGAGTGCCCCCCCTCCCTCCTCCTCCTCCCAGTTTCTGAACAGAACAGTTTAAAAGTTAGCATCAGTGCCCTGTGGCTGAACCAGCTAATTCTAAACATCAAGAGCTCCACCAGGGCATTGATGTGGTAACGAAAACCAAAAAGTGCCTCCTGAGTCAAATAAAAGCAATTCTCTTTCTTGGTTACAAGCTGTAAACAATTGCTGCTTTTCTCGTGTACATGTTGCACAAAGACAAAATGCAGTCTGTTGTGCTGATTTGAGCTGTTTTTTTTGTTCTTCTTTCCTTATTTTGTAATTTATTTACTCGGCTTGATGGTCAGTAGTTTTTTCTTTCCTGTGCATTGAACGCAAAACATTGTCAAAGCGGTTTTCTACTTTCAAGAGTCTCACACCCATCAGAAGTTTGGATAATTTCCCAGCACTGCATGTGTGACTGCTATCATGTCTGCACAGATGGGCCGGCCCAGCCTGTGCCAGTGACTTTACAGAATGTGAATGTGAAAATGGCAGATCTTATCTCTGCGTACAATATCCCGAGCCTCAAAATATGTAGGGACAGGATCTGCTTCGATGCAAGCTGATTTTTTATTTTTCTAGTTTTGTCGTGTTTGATTTCCATTTATATTTTTAGGTAACAAAAAATAGTCCACTTATTCAATGAGTTGGAACAGAGTCATATAATATTTGCAGAAAATATTCAAAATTGCTGAGACCTTTTTAGCATGTTACAACCAGTAACGTTTAAATTTTGTTGGGTTTTTATAGGATTGACCAACACTAAGTAAGGAATTAATTTCAGTGGAAGAAAAGTTATTTTTTATTTACGAGCACAACATTTTTCCTGATTAAAATCTGATTGGGTGCCTTTTTATTCAGCCCCTCCATACTTTATATAATCTTCTTTTGCTTCACGTCTTTGAGTACATTTCTACCAGCTGTGCAAATCTGGAGGCGCGCATTTTCTCCAATATGTTTTTCCAAAACTGCATGGGGAGATTGGAGACAGAGCATCTACGGCCATCAATTTTCAAATCTTATCATGGATTCTTAGTCAAATTTAGGGTCTGGAGAATGACTGGGCCGTTCTTACACATGAATCTGCCCTAAAGCATGTTAGCTTTCGGCTCTGTTTACTTTACTAAAACTCCGAATTGATTGTCTTGATTTTAGTACAGTTTTGCACAAAATAAATAGAAATATTTCTTCTGTGTGGCTTTGCTAAGCTTTCCAAGTGCTTGCCACACAAACTAGGAAGAAAATTAGGGGTGCGACGATTTATCAGCATTGAGATGATTTCCTCAATTTTGAGAGATCGGTGACCGGCCGATACGAAGCCGATCTTATCCCCCGATCTTCCCTACCTCAGCACAGGTCTAAAAATCAACCGCTCTCCTCTTCTGCTCTTCCATGAGAGAGGTTTGACTGACAGACTTGCCCAGCAGGTAATTTCTGCAAGTTTGTAGTTAACAATAGTCACCCCACTGTTGCCAAGACAACGACTTTCTTGCTACATTTAGCGCCATGTCAGACAAAAAGTTGGGTATTGGCCGAAATCGGCAGGTCAGGCTTCTTAAAAGATTGGTAATCAGCGATCAGCCGGAAAACTGGAATCGACACATCTCTAAAGAAAATCAAAGTATTTATGTTTGTCATTTCTTCTTCCCTTCTAGATGTCATGGCGTCCGACCTACCGAAGCTCCAAGTTTCGAAATGTTTATGGCAAAGTAGCGAACCGGGAGCACTGCTTTGACGGCATCCCCATCACCAAGAACGTCCATGACAACCACTTCTGTGCCGTCAACTCCAAGTTTCTGGCAGTCGTCACGGAAAGTGCCGGCGGGGGCTCTTTCATCGTAATTCCCTTGTCCCAGGTAACACACGCACTTATTACTTGTCTGTCATTTGCCAGCATACTGTAAAAAAGGAACTTAGGGGGTTAAAGAATATCATGTACTTTTAACTAAATAATTTCATGTTTCAGACAAAAACGCGATACAATCATGTTGGATAAACAAGATATTCAACAACTTCACGTTTATGAAATTGAATCATGTTGAGCTAAAATGATTCATTATAGTCAGACTGATCCTGTGCTGACGACCACGAGTAAGATCACGGGACATCATGCGAGATCACGCGAGATCATGGGAAATCACGGGATATCAGACGAGACCACGCGAGACAATCGTTTTTTTCTCTCAACTTGAATAAAATGTATTCAAGTTGAGATAACGTGATTCAATTACGTCAGATTGATCTTCCGCCGAAAAAAATGAACTTCGGGGCTTATTACATTAACAAAAGAATATCATGTACCTTTAACAAAATAATTTTGGGTTTGAAACGAAAACGTGATAAAATCATGTTGGATAAACAAGATATTCAACAACTTAACATTTATGAAATTAAATCATGTTGAGATAACGTGATTCATTATAGTCAGTCTGATATTGTGCTGCACTGAAAAAAATGAACTTTGGGGGTTGTTACGTTGACAAAAGAATATCATGTACTTTTAACACAATAATTTAATGTTTACAATGAAAACGTGATAAAATCATGTTGGATAAACACAAAATTCAACAACGTAACGTTTATGAAATGTTATCATGCTGAGATAACATGATTCATTAGAGTCAGACTGATATTGTGCTGAAGACGAAAAGTGAGATCACAGGAGATCACGCGAGATTATGGGAAATCACACGTGGTCACACGAGATGAGAAGACTAAAGTTTCCTGCCAGCATTGTTCATATATATATCCACAATGTTGTGTGCTAACATCACATGAAGTGATGGGTAGCTGGAAATTAATCAGCATTTCTTTACTATTTGCACCATTTTCTGCTTGTTCCATGCTTGTGGCAAAAAAATGTAATTGAGGTTGCATTTCCTAAATAATAATATGTTGTTTTAACTAAATAATTTTATGTTTCAAACGAAAACCTGATAAAATCAGTTTGGAAACTTTTTTTAAAAAACCAGTACTTTTTTGTTTTATTGAACAAAAAAAGTACTGTTTTTTTAATAAAACAAAAACAGCACTTTTGTTTTATTAAAGATTATTTAATTCCTTGTATGCAATGTCATATTACCATGATTGTAAATGTATCTGTTATGTTTTGAGATCAGAGTATTTATTTATACCTTTTGTAGTAAAGTGCACTGCACATGTAAAAGAAAATGGATAACAATTTTGAAAATACAGTTCTGTTGTACCTTCTCTAATTGTTGAGTGTTCTTTCTACCCTTTCACCCAGTGCTGTCTTACAACACTTAAGTTAATACTACTCAAAAACTGTCTTTGGGTTGTGCTGTGGTGGCGCAGGGGGTTAAACACGCCCTACATTTGGAGGCCTTAGTCCTTGATGTGGACGTCGTGGGTCCGACTCCCGGTCCCGGCGACCTTTCCCGCATGTCTTCCTCTTTCCTGTCTGCCTACTATTGCAAAAAATACAACCCACTAGCGCCGCAAAAACTCTTCGGAGAAAAAAATGGAAAAAAAAAATAAATAAAAAACGTCTTTAAAATAACGTAATTCAATCATGAAAAGGATTTCCACATGATTTAATAGCTTTCTTTCTGCATGAAGCATGTTTGTTGAGCTACTGAATTGTCATGAGTTGAATCAACTTAAGTAAGTAGTGTGAATGTACCACTGTAGAATAAGGTGGTTTCAACTAAATTTGCATTCATCTTAATCAAGTAAAGTCAATTATTTGGTGCAAA
>CAEFZY010005347.1:0-22983 GCA_903066815.1 Brachyrhaphis roseni | reverse complement strand
CCCGCTCCCTTCTTCCCTCATTCGTGAACAAGATCCCGAGATACTTGAACTCCTCCACTTGAGGCAGGACATCCCCCTCGACCCGGAGAAGGCACTCTACCCTTTTCCGGCTCAAGACCATGGCCTCGGAATTAGAGGCACTGATCCCCATCCCGGCCGCTTCACACTCGGCTGCGAACCGCTCCAGCGAGAGCTGCAGATCACGTCCCGATGAAGCAGGACCACATCATCTGCAAAAAGCAGAGATGCAATCCTGAGGCCACCAAAACGGATCCCCTCAACACCTTGGCTGTCCATAAAAGTAATGAACAGAATCGGTGACAGAGGGCAGCCCTGGCGGAGACCAACCCTCACCGGAAACAAGCCCGACTTATTGCCGGCAATGCGGACCAGACTCTGACACCGGTCATACAGGAACCTGGTGTCGGAGTCTCTTCTTGCAAAACTCAAAAGGGGAATTCACAGCTGATTTTTGTCATTTTGTAGAAATAACTTTTAAACTCAGTAAGTGATGAATTGCTTAAGATAGCAGATGGTTGTCATCACGATTATTTCCAATAAATGGCTATTACCTGATAATAATTACAATTGTTACTTTTGAAACAATGAGACTGCACTTTCTACCTGTAAAACCGAGATAGAGATGGAAATCCTTCAGTCCGTTTGATAAAATACAAACTTTATTTTTATTGAGAGAGCTGCTGGCTGTAAATTAAGCTCAAATCGGATTTCAAGTGGTTCCTCCAGTTTAATGCTTCCATTGCAGGATGCAAAGTGCCTTTTTTAACACTGGATTTATAGATTATGTGTATCACACTCGAAGCAGAAAATTGTTTTTTTTCCCCCCTTCATACACATTGAGCAGGCTGTGCTAATGTGAATATATTTCTGCATATAAGGCAATATGTGTGTACTACATGTATATAAAACAGTTTGTTTTATGTCAAACAAAATCTTAGTGTCTAAACTCATTTTTGTTCTGTGATATTTGTTTAGAATACTGTAGTCAGTGATCTTAGAATAACTATGACCTTTGACCTCAGAAGAAGGTGGACAGTGTGCCTGTTCTGTATGGGACAAGATAATAATTACTTCCCTGGGGAGTTAGTGACGAGACCAGGTGAGCTGACAGGAAGACATTTGCTGTCGTACAATTCTGGACTGTGGACTGAGTGTGTGTCTGTGAATTCAGACTCTTGGCTTCAAGTCGGGCAGACGTTGATACATTTCAACCAGTTAGTCTAACATGGTTTACTGTGTCGTCATAGTGCCATAGGGAGGTTTTCAGATGGACAGCCAGAACGTAGTGGAGAATCTCAGTGCAGCACACTACAGATCAGGTTGTGCAATGCAGAAGGAATTGGAGAGGAAAAAATGTTTCATGCATCTGGAAGGTTTCCCCAGCTCAAATGTTTTAATGATTGTTGTACGTTGGTGTGATATTATGACGAAGGAGAGGATTGGAGTGCAGGACTGCTGTGGATTGCTGTGTGAGAGCAGATAAGCAGGTAAAGCTTGGCAGCCTTTGAGCAGATTGCTACCTATGCTAATGACACTACGCAGATTAGAGAAACGCAGACGCAATCCAGTGCAGGAATGTTTGTGCCGGGACAAACGTGTGCGCGTGTGTGCGCGTGCTCAGTGACCAATCAGTGAATGGTATCCCGCTTAGCAGATTACAGAGCCTGTCACTGCTGGCAAGAGGCTGCTTTTACTATCCCACACACACACACACACACACCCACGCACACTCCCCCAGCTGACTGAATCAGTTTGTGAGAACATGGATCCAAACAAACACACATGCTGAAAGAATATTAAACTATTAGAAACAGGGGATTAATGTTCTGGTATGTTCATTAAGTATATCAATGAAGCATTAATGTGAAATATGTCCAGTTGTCTTTTGTGACTAAGCCTGTCATGATAAGCAATAAATCAATTAATCACTTGATAATTTACATTTTGACAAGATGCTCTCCTTTAATATCTTTTTTCTGTTTTCTTTTTTAATAAAAGTGCTAACTGGCACATTTTTCTCTGTTTCCCTATGGAAGCTGAATAATTAATATTTTTTTTATGTAATTTTGGTTAGATTTCATTATCCATTTTAAATATTCTGTTCTTTTATTTATTTTGGATGTGTCAAATGTTCTTTAGAAATTAGTTAGGGTTTTTTTTTAGCGGTTGTACTTGCATTAATATGCCATCATTGTTGTATTAGTTGAAAATGGTCTCACGGTGACAATATTATCATTTGCCACAATAATTTCTGGGTCATTTTATCATCCAGCAAAATTGATCGTGACAGATCTATGTGTGACTACACGGGGATTTCGAAATGTTTCAGATCTAACTTGTTTCCTGTAGATCCTGAATATACAGTAAAGTAATGATCCCTAAAATGTTCCAGCTAAATATAAGAAATTTAAGACTCTGGAGTAGCTAGCTTCTCCAAATTAGATGCTGAGGCCTGTTTTTTTGACTAAATACATAGATGATGGGAGATTGCTCATCTTTTGTGTGCACATGGTGATGTTGCAGGCAGCTTGTGTGCCAGTGATGCTCAGCAACGGCTGGGAGCTTCCTTTCTCAGAAATCATCGACTGGAACACAGCAGCTGTGATTGGGGATGAAAGACTACTGTTGCAGGTATTCACACTGTGAATAACTAAAGTTTAAAACCTACATTGGGTTTGATTGCTTTGTTTCGTTTCCTTTTTGTTAGAAATACACCAATCAGGTTCGTGTTACCGATTTCCGATGTCAGTTTTTGTTGGGGTTTTTTTTCCTTTGGGTCTGCGCATTCTAAATTTAGCCAAGTCCAATTTCTCTTAAACTGAACATCTTCGTTTTTGCCTTCTCGTGATGACGGGTCATTGAAGTTGTCACACATTTTAGATGTTTTTAGCATTTTATATTTGCAATTAGCACAGATGGCTTTATTATCCATAATGAGTACCTTCCATTGGTTGCATGAAAGCTCAACTAGATAAAAGACAGCTCCCCTGTAAAACATGCAGCCTTCCTGTTATCTGTAGGAGTCCCAATTTCTTAAACAGCCTGATTTTTTTGTTTTTAATGTTCTTCCTGTTTAAAGCAGACTGGATTTCTGTTATTTTACGCATCGTTATAAAACATCCTTTTCTTGTGTTCATCTGTAGTAGGAAGTCCACATTAGAGTGCCTGCATGATAAATTAAATGTTTTATGTTCTCACTAAAGTGGGTCAGTTATCTAATTGTTGTTGTTTTTTTTGTCCCATCCCATCTCTGTCCCAGATCCCTTCAACAGTGCGCTCCATCCACCAGGATAAGATTCTGTCTCTGAGACAGCAGACGCAGCTCCTGTGGGAAGCTTACTTCAATTCTGTGGAGAAGATAGTGTTGACCACGCTGGAGGTACAACAACACGCACAAGAAGAATTCATACACTGTCCACTGTTCTATATAACCCTAACCTTTACCCTTGTATTTCTACTACGGATGAAACGATTCATCGCGATTAATCGATTATTGAGTTATTGAAACTAGTTTGGTAATAGATTAATTGTAACCTGGACTATACAGACTCAATAAAAGGCCAATTGCTGAAAGAACAGCATATTCAGAGTAACAATTAAGCTGAAAATGTAAAGAATATATGTACATTTTGCATTTGATATGTGTAAAAATAACTTGTCTTTACATATGTTCTTCCCAAAACTCCTGAAGTTGCAGTTTTAGCATCACCTGATTTAAATTCTGTAAGAAAAATAAAAAATCCCATTTAGCACCTTTTGGTATCAAATTATAAATTGGTTAATCCAAAAGTAATCAACAAATCAGCCATACCTTGATTTGCTGTTAAGTCAAGCAGAAAGGGCGGAGCTTGTCACATGTTGATGTCACAAGCATGTTTTAGCTGCAGATTAATCCCCCTGCAGATGATCAGGCTTTCACTGAAGGAATTCTGTTTTATTGCATTTTAGGCAAAGAAAAATGTTTTACTAGCTTAAAAAAGAAATTGAGTTTTTTATTAGCATCTTTTAATGCATTCTTAATATTGTATAACGTGGCTTAAATTAAAAATCTGCACAATGTGCCAATCTTTTTAATCCGATTAATCGTCAGACTAATCGCTAGAATAATTGATAACTAAAATAATTGTTAGTTGCAGCTCTATTTCCTACATTAATATTGTAAAAAAAATTCTACATTTTGTTCATAAAAGCTATTTAATTGTTAGATCAAATAAACAAGTCTTTTGAGGGTTATCAAGTGAAAAATCTGGATATCAACCATATGGACGATACATCCATACTACCAGATTTGCAGAGACATACAGCTGGGAACTGTGTAGCTTCTAGATTGAGTAATAAAGAAGTCTGTTGTAAGAAGAGGGATGTCAATATTTTTGATGCAGCATCCTGTTCTGTCTTGGCTATCAATCACATCAGTAGTTTTTTTCTGTCAAGCTCCATTTATCTGCCTTCCTCCCGGTGAATACCAGCCGATCAAACTGCTGCCAGGTTAGAACTGCAAACAGCTGAAGATGAGAGTCGAGAAGAATAGAAATTGACAAGGGTGCAAGACAGCAGCCGAGGGAATGTCTAAAGTTCCTTATGAGTACAGCAGGCTTTTTGTCAGCATAGTTCATCGTCACTAAGCTCACAAGCACCACTGGCGTTATACCTTCATATGTCAGCAGCGGACCTTGAACTTTGAAGTGGTTGGTAAATTACCTGAGTGACAGCTGGAATAGAGCAGCTTTTCGAAGTTATCTCAGTTTTGTGTTGCATGTGAGACCGAGCCAGCAATAGGTCACACCATTAGCCTCCATCTTTTGATAAAAGCAAAGACACCGATGTACAGAAGTGGATTTTTCTCTAACAGCACATCAGCATGAAGTTGCAGAACCAAGCAGTTTATCTACAATCTGTTTACACTTTCCGTATCTTAACTCTTTTCCGGCAGCCATGTTTTGGCTTCAGATGTGCAATTTTTTATAAGCCTGTCATTATGTGATTCCAAATATTTTACTACAAACTAGGGCTGCAACTAATGATTATTTTAGTAATAGATTAATCTATTAATTATTCTGACAGTCGTATGAAAGAATTCTCATTCTACAAAGTTTTCATTTAGCCTCTTAAGCCTTTTTCTGCAATATTAGAAATACATTGAAAGACGCAAATAAATAAATGATTCAATCCCTTTTTTAAATAAGAAAGTAAGGTTTTTATTTCCCAAATTGCAATACAATTGTTGCATAATTATTATTTTTTCACCAAATGGCATTTTTTTTTGAGTCTGCACTAAATTTGTTGACGATTATTTCAGTAATCAATTAATTTGGATTAATTTAATTAATCATTGCAGCCCTACTACAAACATAACAGAAGTGATGAGTTGCATTATGTTTTAGCCTTTTTCTGTTGCTTCATTATAAATTCTGACGGTCCTTGACATTTTATTAAAAATATCTTGTATCTTGGTTCTCAAAGTGGTTTTTATCAAGAGGGAATGATTAATGCTGCAAGAAAAAACCCTAATGACAGTCATATTTTTTTTTTAGTCTGAAAACAAAATTAATTCTTAATGGTCGACTTTTAAGAACTGAGCCAGAAAAAGCAGAGTAAACTTCAAAGCTTTTGTGTTTTCAAAGGTAAGATGCTGAAGGGTGTTATTTTATTGCATCATAAGCAACATACCATAGCTTTTTAAAGTTTTAAGTATTTGTTGTTTGTGTTTTTGTTTTTTTTGTAAATTATTGAATCTTTATCGAAACTTATTACATTCAAGACATGCCATTTAAGAAAAAATAGTCAGCTGCAGTCAGTTGAGTTTGTTTCTAAAAAATGTCATTAGAAGCAGATCAGTAGTAGTTATTGAAATTATGTTCTTTATTTTTTTTAATGATCCGTCTTCCTCTCCACTATAATGTTAGATCATCCAGGACCGCATTCTGGAGCACAACTCCAGAAGTAGCCTCATGTGGAACAGCCTTCCTGGTGGGCTCTTCACTCTGCCTCACTACTCCACTCACCTGGGGGATTTTCCCTTCTTCTACGCTACGCTGGGTCAGTAGGTTGTTGCTGCGCCTTGTATTGTGAGCTCAGGTCACTTAATACGAGCTCTCCTTATAATAATTTTCAATTTTTGACAGATTTTTATCTCTGTGACTCGACCCCAGAACAGACAACAGCAAAAAAATAATTAATAAATCAAGATGTCTCGTAGAAAAACTTACCATCATGTTATAGAACTCCTTGATTTTTTGCTCTATTGTGACTTTTATTTTTTTTATACAGGATTATAACCTGTACTTACTTTATTCAAAAACAGAATTGCTGCAGATTTAGTTTTCTCAGGATAATTTTACAACTCATGTTTTTTTCATACTACAATAATTACGTGTTCCTTTGAACTTAGTTCTCTTTGAACTTGATTTTCTGTTTATGTTTTGGTACCAGCATCATCAGCCGGAAACATTATGTTATCTTTCCAACGGGTTCCATAGACCTTGAAGGAGTTTTTTATTTTTTTCCCAACAAATATTTGTTTGAATATGAGACTAAACCAATTACGTGCTGATATTTCAGGTTATAGTTCCTTCCAAAACAATCAATTAACAAAGTTTTATCACTCTAAAACAAAATGGGGGATTTTGATAGTTTTCACTTAATTGATATAATCCAGACTTACTATTTTTTGCCTTTTGACTGTTTAAACGTCTACATATCCCGTATAGGTCCATAGTCGTCCATTACAGTTACAATTCTTACCCTGTAAGCTTTACTGTTTGCAAAGCAGAACACGTGATGACAGTATTATGTTCCCCCACCTCACAGGTATCAAGCCGTACCCGAAGTTTACAGCAATCATTCATGTGGTCACCCCACTGGTCTCCCAGTCCCAGCCAGTGATGAAGCTGCTTGTAGCCGTTGCCAAATCCCAGTACTGTGCTCAGGTGATCGACACATTGATTCCCACGTGTTCCTCATGTGTTACTCCATGAAAGTATCATTGATCAGAATGAATACAGAAGGTTGTCCCATCCCCAAACAAACCAGTCTAAACTGTTTACCAGCTAACGGAAACAGCAGAGCAGCTTGGAGTCGTCATTATGCTGGTGTAATTTCTGATCAGTTGTTGACTTTAAACTGCTTGTTAAATGAGCTTCTTATTCACATTTGAGGAATGACAGAAAGATGTTATTATCGTTTGGAGACATTTCTGCTGCAGCGAATCCAACCTGTCAGTGTTTATTTTTTATTGTTTTAATATTCCTGTTCACACTACAGGTGTAACTAAGCTGCTGTTGTTGTGCTTCACATACAACAGCAGTGTATGACGTTATGCTATAAGGTAATATACTTCTGTGCACTGCAGCAGTAACAGTTTTCTTTTGTCCTTTTTGTGTGGAGGGCTAGTTCTTAAAACAGAAATGTAGATTTACATAAAAGTTGTGCTCTAAATTAGTGTTGAAAGACAACAGTTGCTTGAATCAAAACAATTTCTACGTTCAGAAACATGCAAATGAGGGTGATTCATGTCGTCTGTTTTCTCCATGCAGGTGATCGTTCTTTGGAACTGCGACAAGCCTCTTCCTGCCAAACACCGCTGGCCCTCCACCTCGGTCCCTTTTATTGTCATAGAAGGAGAAAGCAAGGTAAACCTCTGAGCCATAATCCTCCGCCACTGAGCACATCACTGCATTTTGCCCTAGAAGTCACAACTTTTTGACCTGGGCTGTTTACGCACGTTTGAAATGTTAGAAAACTGCTGTCATGTACAGGAGTTAATCCACAAAGGACATTCAGAAAGAGTTGCTTTCTGAATATCCTTTTATGCCTCCAGGTCAAATGTTATGATTTGTTAAAAGAAAAAAAATGTGATCAGGTAACTATCCTTTAATTCTTTGGTTGTTTCCCGCCATATAAAGTGGTTGTAATGAGCATTCTGGACAGTCCATAAAGTTCCAATTTTGCAGCCTGTTGAATAAATGATGCTAAATTAATTTTTATGACATTTTAAATTACTCCAAAGGGAGCATTAATAAAAGCTGCTTTACAGGCAGGTCAAAACATTTTAGAAAAATCTGACAGCCATAAAGAGTTTCCTGACATTAAGCTGCTAATGTCAGGAAATAGTATTTGGACTCAATTTCTCGAAGTCTCGCTGAAATATCAGTCAATTTTTTCAGAATATACTTCGCAGTACTAAACATTCATGTAGCTTTTCATGCTTTATTCCGTTCAGATGTGTATTGGAAAGCGCAAGATATTTGGCTTCCCTCTCTGCTGCACAGCAGGTTGTTACAGCTGGTTGTATATGAACAAATTACCACCTTTGTTGAGTCTGACAGCTCACTACAGTGAACTCAGTTCAGACCAACTCTCAGCAAGCTGCCATAATGCCAGTTTTATTCTCAGCTGATACATTCATGTTAGGAGTTTGTCATTGAATAGCTGTAATACAATCCACCACAAAGAACCTGCTGTTTATTGAGAGGGAGGAACTACATACACACACATTAGTTTGCACATAAAAATAAAATTTATCTTCTATTACAGTGATGCAAACTCTTGCTGAGGGATAAAAAGACAACTTGAACCATAACAATAACATTTGTTCACTGGGGAAAATGTCGAGAAAAAAGTTATGCAACCTTTTTTTAGAAAAACAAAACAGTATAACTAAAGGGGGTGTTTTTCTATAAATGCTTTCTTAGTTGATCAAAGGTTCTTGTACCTTTTTTAAAATGGTAATCCATGGCTTTCACTTTTCCTGAGGATTACAGTAGCTTTTTATCTTGTAGCCACTCACCACTGGAGTCGTTTGTTTTGCCACCACAAATGGTGACTATGAGTCGGTTCTATGAGAGTAAGTGATGCTGTGGGCCTGTTTCTCTTCCTAATGCCCTGTGAACCCTAGCATAGCATCATAAACTATTTGAAGTACCAGAAGGTGTTTCTAGTTGCACCCAAAATGATTTATGTGCTTGAGAGATTTAGATCTAATGTAATTTTTTTTAAATTCTACTAACGTGTTTTTTTTTGGCTAGAAGTGATATTAATGTTTTTGAGTTGCTCAGAGTCTCAACCAGAAGCTGTGCAGGGAATAAAAAATTAGACCATTTTCTTTCTAAAGCCTGAACAAAACTGATTTCTTTCTTCAGAGTTGATACTCCTTTTATTTTGGTTTATCTTTTGAAATGCAAATCGCAATCTCCTCTCAGAAAACAAAGTTCTTGATTAAATGTACAAAATTTTAAATCCATATCAGTCATGAGTATGATTGACCGTGTGCTTATGATGAGGACAATGATGTAAAAGTTGGGGCCAAATCAACACAATACCCAAAATCAAGCGTCTCTCTGGGCTACCTTATAGCTCAGACAAAACTGCTGTACAAAACCTGTGGCATGAGCAGAAGAGTGCATCAGAGGGAACACTGAAGGTCAAAGATCCTTCTCTCTTGATGCTGAAACCTTATGAAAGAGAAGCAAAGAAATGTTATATTGGCATAATGGGATTGTAACAAGTATGAAAAGCAGGGTTAGCAACACTTATACAAGTAGTGACTTAAAAATAAAGAATATTTACAGTAGTTTTTTTTCCCTCTGAGTAAACTTTTGCTACTGTGTTAAAATTCAAATTTATTTTGAAGGTTACTCACATCTTTGTTAGGGATGCTAACACATTTGTCTGCAGCTGCAATAAAATGACGTAACTGTCTACTGACTGTCAGCAACCGTCACACGTCTCTCTGTGCGTTTGTTTTCCAACTCCTACCAGGTGATAAGCAGTCGCTTCCTTCCCTACGACACCATCCCCACAGACGCTGTCCTCAGTCTGGATGAAGACACTGTGTTATCCACCACAGAGGTTAGCCTCCTGTTGTATGACGAAAGCTTTCTTATTCACTCCATTTTTATCATTTTTTGGTACGAGTACTTTACTACTTTTTTTAATGTTTTTAAATTTGCGATCTGGCCGCAGGTGGACTTTGCCTTCACGGTGTGGCAGAGTTTCCCCGACCGCATCGTCGGCTACCCGGCCCGCAGTCACTTCTGGGACAGCAGCAAGGAACGCTGGGGCTACACCTCCAAGTGGACCAACGACTACTCCATGGTGCTGACCGGCGCCGCCATCTATCACAAGTACATGCTTTTGTTTTTCATTTTCCACCAACGCAGTTTTGGGCCACCTTGTCTTCTAAGCGCTCCATTGTTCTCCGTGTCACACTCCTCCCACAGATATTACCACTACTTGTACACCACCTACCTTCCAGCCAGCCTGAGGACAATGGTTGACCAAATGTCAAACTGCGAAGACATTCTTATGAATTTCCTTGTGTCATCCGTTACTAAGCTACCGCCCATTAAGGTCACACAAAAGAAACAATACAAGGAAACCATGATGGGACAGGTGAGACGCAGCCTTTCATATTCACAAATAAATTTGTATTTATTTGGATGGTGAGATTCAGCTGATTTATTTGAATCTGACCGTGGTCATTCAGGGAATACTAATACATGGTTCGCACTGGTGCTTGAAACCCTTGAAAATGCTTCAATTTCAATTGGATGTTTTCAAGGTTTGGACAGGGCTTGGCTTCTGTCTAAAGTCTCTTAACCCTCCTATTATGTTGCGGGTCAAATTGACCCGTTTTAAAGTTAAAAAATTTTTTTTAAATAGTTGGAAGTATTTTTTTTTCATGAAACTTTTTCTATTTGTCTTAATAGGTGCACACTACATACATTGAAAATGTATTCATTTTACACATTTGCAATGTAATATGAAACAATTTACAAAAGATCAATTTCAAGGAAATTATTGTTTTTTGTTTGTTAGTTTTTTCAGTCGACATAAAAAATGTAAATTCCATTTTTTTTATGTCCAAAAGAGTAAATGAGTAACTTGTCGTCATTGATCCTTTATTTGTGAGAAATAAAAAAACATCATTGCACAAATACTGATTGAAATGGTTAGTAATGGAGTTAATAATCAGATACAAAAATGTTTTGGAGGAATTTTTTGGTTTCTCACACTATTGCATGATTAAGCACTCCCCCAGTCAAATTGACCCACTAACATTATTGCTGTCCTCAGAGACAAACATAACAGAAGGGTTAAAGTGTATTAAAGTGCTGTCTTTTGATTGAAAACCTCAATTTGGGGAATATTATTCATATACACATACATATATTTTCATACATATATATGTGTGTGTTATGAAAAGACACACATATATGGTGTGGGGGGGAGTTTCTTACTGTCTGAAGTTAAATCAGACTAAACTTTTCTTGTTTTAGGTTAGTTAGATTTACCAAAATTATTTCTATTTGCCAATTGCCAGAAAAGTAGCTGGAACATTTTTTCATTTTATTTTTGAATATTTATTATTACTAATGACTCAATATCTTATTGACTGTGTAACTGAAATAAAGTTATGCTTATATTTTATACATTATGCAGCGTTATTGAAATTGGGGAATTTATTTATTTTTTGTTAAATTTGTGTTTTGTTCATGAGCAGGTCAGGTGTGTAGCATGTGTGAGAGACATTTCAAGACATAAAATTTTGTTTTATTTTAGTTTACCTTTTCCCTGCCTTAAGACGTAGGAATGTAAGCTAAAGTAGTATAAAAGACATTTATTAATAACAGTCATTAGTCATATAATAGTGAATTGAAAGTGTCTTTTTTAGTTAATTTGTATTGTTTTTATTTCCAAAGTGTAATGCTGGAAAGTTTGAAAACTTGCCTTGAAAATGCTTTTTATTTTACTGTGGGAAAAGTGTAGCAGCTTATAGCCAGTTGACACATTACACTGCAAAATTCCACATGGTGCGTTCAGGACTAAAAGGACAGTGTGGTAATTTGTAAACTGCAGTTGTTTTCTTCTAATGTACCTAGTTTCAGAGAAAAAAAAAAAGCTGTGAAAGGTCACCGGAGCACAAAACGAATAATTCATTTAGTCGTTTCTTTCCTCTTCCTGTTGGAACTCATTTGTTTTCTGACACTGCTCTTTCCTCGTCCCAGAGCTCCAGAGCGTCCCGTTGGGCTGACCCGGACCATTTCGCCCAGCGTCAGACCTGCATGAACAAGTTTGCCAACTGGTTTGGCACCATGCCTCTGGTCCACTCCCAGATGAGGCTGGACCCGGTCCTCTTCAAAGACCAGGTGTCGATACTGAGGAAGAAATACAGAGAAATCGAGAGGCTATAACCCCCGCAGAGCCCCCCCAGCTCCCTGTGCTCTGCGGACACAACAGATGAGGAGCGATGGGTGGAGAGGTGGGGGGTGGGGGGGGCTGACTTGAAGAAAAGAGCAGACGATCATTTAGAGTTTGTTCCAGGGAAACAGGAAGTGAAGAAACTGGAACTAATGTGAAGGACGCCCCTTTTCTTCCTCCTGTCTTCTTTGTTGTCCTTCTCTGTCTCTCCTTTCAACTGCTGCTGTCTTGTGTTTGTCGTTCGGGCTACTGACCTCATAACATCACTAGCTACCTGAACAGGTAAATTTGCTCACCTTTGGTCACAGAGTCAGAAAATTACAGCTTGCTGCATAAAAGTCCCCAACATTGTCAAACCCAGTGCAAGTGACACTGTGTGTGTCTGTACACTATGCACATGTTTGTGAACATTTTTTGCTGACAGGATATTAATAGCTACGAAGATGATAACACTATTTCGGATCGTGTTCAACTATTTTTTTATACGGTGTACAAATGGCCAGCATGACTTTGTCTTCTTTTTTCTCCTCTGTTGTCTTAAACAAGGATGGACAAAGAAAAGTTTGAAATCCTCCTCAGAGCCCCAGACCAGCTGGTGATTGTTGATCTGACAGTGCCTCAGCATTTATCAAAAGATTTTGTAGATCTGGGAATCTGACAGATAGAAGACTGGGTGCAGATTTTGCGCCTTGATAGCCCTGCTGTCTTTTTTGTGTGTGTGTGCGTGTGTGTGTGTCGTCTCACCGTGATCTGTTATTTTCCATTTTACTGATAATGTGTTGCATTTTCCAAATTATCAAAACGGTTTGATGAGAATATATTTTGCATTTGCAGTCGAACAAACAAATGTCTGTATGTGCCATTCTGAACAATCTCCCTCGCCCAGAGCCAACATGAACAGCTAGGCAGCCCACATGTGAATAGAGTTGCCACTAGAATTGCAGATTATTATTTTCCATTCCTAATGACTCTGATAAGAATCTGGACTGTTTGCTTGAATACATGCTAGCCTGAGGGATGCAAGTGCTTCTTGTGTGTTGCCTTGGTGAAATGAGGCTCGACTTGCCAACACGCCAGAAACTGGTCTATTAAAACAAAAACCACTGTGAAATCTACCGAACTTTTTATTTTCCTTTTTTGGATTTGGTGAATGAGGGATATTTATTTGTTGGCTCAATTTCATTTGGTCAAATGGCAGATAAGGCAGCAGCAAGCACTTGACACAGAAGCATATCCACCATATTTTTGTGAATAAATATGAAATCTCTCGGTAGCTCTGATAAAATCAATGAAGAATGTTTCACGATCGACCAGCTGCATTCACCTCAGACCTAAATCGACCCTCGTTTGTTTCAGATCTGCTATCAAATTTTGTTTTTACACTTGCTGGTCTATTAGGCCATCTCACTTAGAAATACTCAATTAACAACCTAGTTCAGTGTTTTGTTTTGTTTTTGGGTTTTTTTGTTGTTTTTTTTGCTCTGACATGTCATATCATGTTATCTTAAGATCTTGTGAAGCTGTTTCATGTCAAAGCCAGTAACTCCTTCCTCCAACTCATCCTGTGATGGCTTTCTAAAGATGAAAGACAAGATGGTTTTGGTGAGCTCATTCTCCTCCCTTTATGTGCCAATGGAGCATTTGTTTATATTTTCTCATCTGCAGTGGGGGATGCCACACGTTCCCTCCTTAATCACGTACTTTCTGACTGGAATGCGAGTGGAAACGAAGGGAAAGAGTTTTTTAGCGCCGGAGCTCCACAGACGGAGAGGGCGCTTGGTGTTGCTCTCCACTTCTGAGAATGTGTCAGCGTGAAAGCTGATAAACAATCCCAGCTGAATGAACATCGTGCTGAAACAGAGTTCTGTTTTAGACGTGAACTTGGTGCAATATAAAGGATGACATTTTCTGTGGGTTTTTTTTTTCTTTCATTTTTTTGTTAATGTTTCAGAGGGGGGTAGTTATGTATTGATGTGCCTTCAGAGGAAATACACTTAAGATTTTTATTTTCATCAGCCTTGCACAAAAATCCTGACCCTGTTATTTTAATGGCAGTTCTTGAATATGTTGTTTTTTTAATCAAACCATAATAGCACCCCAAATCATTCTAACGCTAAAACCTCTGATTTACTGTTAGCTGTTTATTAATACCATTTTTTGTTTTTTTACTTTCCTGGGATGTTTGTCAGTGTCTTGTTACACCCGTCTCCACTTCCTGCCTTGCGTCAGGCTGCGGGGTTCCAACCCTCCTCCTCATGTTCGTCACAGCCGCAGTAATTTATGGACAGACATCTGACAGGATTCATCTCTGGACTCGATATCCGCCTGCTTCCTTCTCCCTCTCTCTTCAGAGCCTGCACCCTTTGCTTTTTCTTTTCTTTTTTTTAGACTCTGATAGGAAGATGGTTAAAGAAAATCATGGTTTTGTTCATTAATTTTATAAAAACAGATTGAAGCAATTGTCAAATAAAAACCTTTGATATAAACCAACTTCATGTGTTTATTACCGCTTGCTTTGTTTTGAAAGTGCCCTCTGAAATCTTTTGAAGTCTCGTTTTGTCACACGTTTCTGAAGTTGAATGAAAGAATGCGTGGTATTCACATGTATGAATCAAATTTTAATTCCAGACTCCTAAAGAATATCCAGCCCACTCGCTTACCTTCATATTGGAACTAACCCCGAATCCAAGATGAGCTGAGGTTTAAACTTTTGCACAGATACAGATAGTTAAAGACAAGTAGCAAAAACAAATGATTTGGATTAGCAGTGCTTGCAATTGACGCTGATGTGAAAATTCTCTGCTTCTTGAGTACTGAGCTGTTGACATATAATACAGAAACCGCTTCTTCAGTCAGAGGCCTCTCTGGATTCGTTGCAGCACTGACTGCCACCGAAGATTGCTCCCCTGCATCACGTTCAACAACCACTTTGAAGAAACTGATAAAATGAGTCGCATTTAATGTCCCTTTGGGATAAAATACTTTTAAACTGAATTGAAATGACGTGCGACTGGAGTGGAAGTTCTTGTGCACCAGGTGACTGACTGACCTTCAGAGAGTGTCAGAAGAAAATTTAAATTTTGTAGTCAAAAGCTGTGGGAAGCATGTTCCAAAAGACTTGCAGTGGCACACCTACAAAATTTAGGGTCAGGGGAGCTGAATACAAAATATCATTTTTACTGGGAAAGAAATATGTATTTTTAACTATCGCTATATTTACATCTTGTCAAACACAGTGATATGTAAACATTTTTCTTTTTTTTGCTGGGGGGTCTTTAGAGTGGTGGGAGATTGCAGTTTTATGTTTTTGGATGTCCGTGTAACAGGAAATTCTAATAAAAAATAATGTGGGGGCCAGACTGTATCACTCCACTTTGTGTTGGTCTATCACAAAGTCCTAGTAGAAGAAAAATGATAAAGTGGTATGGCAAAATGTGGAAAATTTGAAAGGCGCTGCTACAAAATCAAAGTTGCAGTGGGCTAAGAAACACCTACATCCTTCCACATGTTCCCCTTCTAATCAGCCAACAACCTTTTTTTTTTTCTTTTTCTCCAGTTTCCCCAACTTCATATTCCTAGATTTATGCACTGCAGCCACTGAGCAAGATGCAAGCTAAGTAATACTTTCAGCTTCCCTTTTAGTCCGCGCTTCAGCCCTGCACCAGGAAGCTGTCGTGTTTACATAATTCTCTGTCAGGATGATTGGTTTAGACACGCTGCATAAATAACGGCATCTATCTGAGATGATCCCCCGGCGGCAACTCAGCTGGAGAAAACACTTCAGGAGCAACTGCTGCAACTACAATACACACGCACACACACACAGAGAGAGAGAGAGAGACGGAGGGAGATGTCTAACTGGGCAAAAAAAAAAAAAAAATCATTACTCCAAAGCTCTGCGCAATTTCAAAGCTTAAATGGTACCCAAGGATGAATCATCTAGTGTCGGGTTGAAAGGAGAAACACTGCGGCCCATTTCACAGAAGATTTTCCAAGTTGTGGCTGACGGAAGTATGACTCTCTGATAAGAACGACCTGTGAAATGTCAAGACATAATTGCTGCAGAGCTTCGCTCGACCGAAAGGGTTTATCTCCCGACAGTCTTTCCTGATTAAATAACATGCAAATTAGCCCCAACTTTTAATCCCGTTGATGAGATGCGTATCTCGCGGCGGAGATGGAGCAGAGTTTGCGCGCCGTCAGGACTCTCCCCCCGCTGTTAGATTAAAAACTCTGACTGCAGGCTAAAGTTGAGAAAAAAGCCTTTCTCCCCTCTCTGTCATCTTTTCATCAGATATCACCCTGGCATGAAAAGCGAACTTTCTTCTTCTTCTTTTTATTTTATTTTTTTTTATAAAGATAAACTTAAGCTTGCCGGAGAGAACTTTGTTGCTACTTTTCGGCGCTTTCTCAACCCAACAGTGTTGGCGATTCGTATCCAAAGCTGCTTTCTTATTCTGTTGGAAATTATTCTCGTCAGTGTGGGTGGGTTTGGGGGGGCAGGTCTCTCTTTCGCTTAAACGCTTCAGTAACAAACAGAATCCATGATCAGTAACTATACACCCACTTTATTTAGATACAGGAAGATGTTTCACATTCATTACAGCCACAAACATTGAGATTTCATGAACACAAAGTGAAGTGGAAGGAAAAGGAAATGGATACTTCATGTAACCGAGTGGGATTTAATCTCACTCTACATCCAGCTGCACCGTGAAGCCCTCAAAGGATTGTTCAGGGAACATTAGTGAACAAACATCATCGTGTTTTTTTTTTGTGCTTCATACAGATGTGGAGATGATTGCATATGTCTGCTTTGATGTGTGGAGATAATCAGGCCTTCTGGCTGCGTGATGCATGCCAAAGATAAGTCGCCTAAGGCAGGGATGGATCCGTGCTGCTTTCTCTAAGGCTGTGCAGAATTATCCTTCATGTGATAGCAGCAACTTGCTTTACAGATAAAAAAAAATAAATACATAAAAATAAAAAATCACCCCTGCTTAACAGATGGGTGCAAGAAAAAAAAAACTACTGACAGCAACTAAATACAGAGCATTAATTATATAGATATATTTTTTAGACCATGCTGACTTGATGTAATGCAAAAATTAGGCTTTGCGATATAAAGCTTAGGGCTGCACAGTGGCGCAGTTGGCGGAACCGTTGCCTTGCAGCAAGGAGGTCCTGGTTCGATTCTGCATGGAGTTTGCGTGGATTCTCTCCTGGTACTCCGTCCAAACACATGACTGTTAGATGAATTGGTTTGAGTGTGTGGTGGCTGGTTTGTCCTGTCTGTCTCTGTGATGCCCTGTGACAGACAGGATGGATGCAAAGTCAGCAATTTCCGCCCAGTACAAAGTCAAGATTTAGACCTATAGTGTGTCAATCTGTGTATTTGGTGCATCTCTCTGTGTGTTATGTGGCTGCACAGATCACATGAACTTCACAATGGAACAGGACTGCAAGCATCTGGAGCTGAACGAAGTAAAACGCAACCACACTGCCACCCCATTATCCATCTAACAAGAAGCTCTGTGGCTTGTAAATTATAAACAAGCTCAACTGGCAGCAGTTCCAGTGCAACAGATGCCCATGAGACAAATCCGCTTTTCTCTGTACCCATTTCGCAATTTGTTTGTAGATGAGTCACTCTGTCTGTCAGGCATATTTCTCATCTCGGCATCTAACATAGTGCTGGGAAATTGGTTTCCTGCATGCGTCACATGGTTGACATGCTCTGGTCAGTTCAGACCGCCATCTCCCGATCAAAACCTGTTTTCCTCTTTACTATTGCGACCAAAGTTCATTTGTGAAGATTTCGTTTGCTACTTTCAGGTGTACACAGTGTAAGGGATACATATGAGACTCGCTTGGCTTTATGAAGCAGTTGTGACAAAAATGATTATATCCAAATGCAATTTATATTTCAACATTACGTGATAAAAAAAAGAAGAAAAGAAACTCAAAGAGCTAATAAGTGAAGATGAAAATCAGAACTGCAAGTCAGAAAGAAAAAACTGTATAATTTACGGCTATCTTTATGTAGATGAAAATATTTGTGATGATACATAAGTAGAAATACAGTCAGGAATTAAATGAATAAATGTCTTATTAAACTGATAAAAATAACAATCAAACCACTTTTTAAAACAGTGAAATAATACTAGAAAGTGTGAATGTAAATATTCTTCTGTTTTCTCTAAATTGAATGGTTTTATTGTCATGTGTTGTGCAGCATATAACTTCATGTTGCTTGTCAACTTTACTCACAAAAGTCAACAGGAGAGACAAACACAAAGTGAGCAATCTCCAGTTCAGTTGCTGTTCAGGTTAACCAATCAGATCACAGGATCACAGGGCTCTGGAAATAATTTAAGACTGAAAATACAAATTGAACCATTTTTCAATTTTTTTTATTATCAGTGATTTCAGCATTTTAATCTTTAACACATTATTGACACATCATATAGATGCTTTGCATTTAAATTTTTGCATTACTTTTTTTTTGCACAGTTGATTATTCATATTTGATCAAAAGAATCATACACTTACTTATTGGATCATTGTATTTAGTAAATCCCTGATTTATTCATGTTTAAGCTATCACATGTCTCATGTTTTATTTAGCAAATCTATTCTTTTTTTGACTGTGTGCATTTTGCACCTCGTTAGAAAAATAGTTAGTAATTTCAGAGATTAAATAAGTTCTTAGCCTATGGCTACTAGTATTATTAATAGTTGTACAGTATTTGAATGCAGATTTTGTTGTCATGGTTGATTGAGACGCCTTTTTTCCTGCGACAGGCTTTGTGTCACAGCGCCCTCTATCTCCTGTCACCGCTCACAGCAGGACGTCGTCCGTGGTGCGTATCAGCCTCCCTGATAGGCTCCTCCTCCTCCGCCGTTTTTTGACTGTAAACATCCTGTCGATTTTAAAAGGACAGCGCTGAGCGGGAGGAAGGCGGCTGGCGCCATCTTGGCTGTTTTAATGAGTACAACAGGGGAGAGCTCGCTGGGAGAAATTACCTAATTCTTTGTGATTTCACTCTAAGAGGGCTCCTCTCGGTAAGTGTGTCTGCAGCGGATATGTTCACGCACTGGTTTTGGTGTTTTATGTAACGAAACTGGCATGCATGCTGGAGTCTGTTCGTTGCGGCCTTCATTGTATGAAGAGCCGTTGGACATCGGCTAACGACAGCGTTGGGCTGATGAGGGACTAAAAAGTATGAGCAGCCATCGAGCGGCGCCTTTTCCTGAGGACTTTGCGTACTTGTGTGGAGTTTTTGTTGTTGTGTGATTTAAGATAGTTGCAATTTGGTCTAAAATTAACGATTTTATTCTAAACTTGTCCAAGCGATGTATCAAGCTTACGACGCCTTTCCTCCTTTTGTAGTTAGCAGTCGGCTAATTTGGTTCGTCCCACTTGATGGCGCCGACTATTTACTGGCGCCCCATCCCTTTGGCGCTTTTTGTTCTTATTTACAATTGAATGCATATGAAGTCACGTACATTTATTTTTCTGACTATTTTTTGGTCCTCCTTTTACCAAAAAAAGTCACATTTTGATTTGCAGCGAAAAGTTTAAAGTGTGTAACAAAATAAGGTAAAAGTTTACCCCCCCCTCTTCCCTTGACTAAAAATTAATGGGACATAAATAAGGAGCTTTTGATATCGTCCAATTCTTTAGCTCTTTTTAACATGCAACGTTGGTTAAGTTGAGAGAGAAATGAGAAAACGAATTTAACACATATTAATGGGACCTTTTTTTTTTTTTTTTTACTAAAAAACATGAACATGTTCCCTCATTGGATATTAGGCCATTATTGATGAAGTCGCTCCACACAAAAGACAAATTTATCTAGCTTATAAACGAATCAATTTCCTAAAATTTGATGCGTTTTCGTTTATCTTGAATAATTTGCCCCCGACTTTAGAGGAAAAACTTTAAAACATTATGTTGAGAAAATAAAAAATAGTATATGGAAGGAAGAAATGGTTGCTAAAGTAGTCTTAGATAAAATCAATATAAACCGTTAACTTTTTAATGTATTTTGTACTCTTACCAGGTTGCCAAATCATTTGTTCGTGTATTTTATCAGTTTATTTTTGGTATAAATGTCTTGAAAATATTGAGTGGAGACCAGTCAGTCCACCAGATATTAGAATCAACCAGTTTTTTCTTGCGTTTTATGTGAGCTGTGGATGAATTAGTGAAAAATGTGATGTTTTCCGACCTGTTGATTAGATTCATTAAAATGAAGAACCACCACCATTTTCTGTCTCACTAAATCAGCCTACATTTAGAAACACTACTTGAGCACAGAAGGCCAATTTGGCACTAATTGAGCAAAAATGACAAATTACCCACCCAGTTATTGTAACAAAACCATTTATTGCAATCTTCTAATAATCCGTTCTGTGATCGATCGCCCACCGAAGCGCACAGGCTAGCCGCAGGACATTTCTAACATGACGAACTAATTTGTGTGTGGCGCTTTTCAGCGTTTAATTTTTGCAGTGTCCAAACGCACCTTTAGTTTGCATTACTTTAACCGTGTAAATAAAATCAATTTGTTATATGTATCTTAATAATTTTCCAGGTAAACCACACCACAGTTGGCGTGTTTGAACCAGGGCAACCAGGGCAATGTTCTACGCCCACTTTGTCCTCAGCAAACGTGGGCCGCTGGCCAAGATCTGGCTGGCGGCCCATTGGGACAAAAAGCTGACCAAGGCCCATGTGTTTGAATGCAACCTGGAGAGCAGTGTGGAGAGCATCATCTCACCTAAGGTAACGGAGGCTTGACTTTTAGACCAGTTTTAACCAAGTGCTGGTGCTGATGGGAGATTTTTCCCTGCTCCATCATTCAGACCTTCATCAGGCTGGTGTTCATTCATAGGGCTAATTCATAACGTTACATCAGTGGTTGCAGCTAACTTGCATGGTATTTTTTTTGTGTGTGTGTAAAAGAAAAACATATATATATATATATATATATATATATATTTAAACTGTATTTGCATGCTGTTTGTAATCAATCATGCAAATCAATTTTGCGTGATTGGTAACAGATAAATCATGCAAAAATTATTGATCTGTTATCAATTATGCCTTTATTGTATATTTCTTTTAATTAGCAGCTTAAATATCTCAACAATTTTCTTGTTTTTATTTTATGCATCAAAACTGAAAGTTCCCACTGTCTGAAATAATATAGCATCTGATGATGGTTCATTATACATTTTTCTGAACAGCTACATCAGGTTTGTGGGTTTGTGTTTACAGTACAAGCTGTATCCTGTAAAAGTGAGTTTTTTGTAATATCTCCTTTTCTGCTTTTCAGGTGAAGATGGCGCTGCGCACTTCAGGTCACCTGCTTCTCGGAGTGGTGCGGATCTACCACAGAAAGGCCAAGTACCTGCTGGCTGATTGTAATGAAGCCTTCATCAAGATCAAAATGGCCTTCAGGCCAGGTAAACTGTCCAAAAGGTTTTGCTTGATATGCTTCTATTAAAAAAGAAATGATGGGGGTGAACATTGTGTTCTGCATACAGTCACTTTTTATTTCTGTGTCCAGGTGTGGTTGATCTGCCTGAGGAAAATAGAGAGGCTGCATATAATGCCATCACCTTACCTGAGGAGTTCCATGACTTTGACCAGCCACTTCCTGATCTAGAGTAAGTTGGCCAAATTTGAAGTTCTTAGTTAGTTGATCATTTGCTATTAAAGCGTCTGACCATGTTAAAGGAATTAGTCAGGGCATATTAAGGTCGTTCCATGATGGTTAACCTGATTGTCATCTGATGTTGTCAACAGTGACATCGATGTGGCTCAGCAGTTCACCCTGAACCAGAGCAGAGCAGAAGAGATCACCTTGAGGGAGGATGTTGGAAATCTCAGCCTGCTGCAGGAAAACGACTTTGGTAGGAAATGGCTGCTTTGTTTACGTCTCAGTTCACAACAGCCCTTACTCAGCCAACTGTGACCTAGCAGGTCAAGCAGGTATAAAAGAGTTAGAGTTAAAAAAGTAGAGTTAAAAAAGAGAAGGACATTAGAGAATAATGCATAGGAATCCTATATATTTACGGTTGTTCTGTTAGAAAACTAATAATCCTTTCTGCTGGGTTCCTCAGCTGACTTTGGGATGGATGACCGGGAGATGATGCGTGACGCTAGCACGTTTGAAGATGATATAATGCAGGGAGCCACTGACCCCAACCTCTTGCTGGAGGCTGAGCCGGGCCCAGCTAACCTCCCCGACAAATCCAACCACATGGAGTATGACGACTTTGGGGATGGCTCCATGGGCAACAGCGATGGCGGGATGCTTGGTAACAAGCTTGTTTTTTTAGTTTCAATTATTTATTTTTTTAAAAGAAAAAAAATGTTCTAATATTAAAATAAACCTTTGTAGGGGAGTTGACGTCTTTTTTTCTTTTTTTTGTGTGTCTCAGTTGACAAACTGCTGAGTTCTGAAGATGGAGGTGGCATCTTTGATGATCCGCCAGCGATCACAGAGAGCGTCATGATGCCTCCAGATCACGGGGATGATGAGGATGACTTTGACAACCTTCATTCACGTAAGTGAAACCGGGTGTTTTTTTTTTGTTTAGTTTTTTTTAATGGAACACCAAGTGTATTTTTTAGTGCTCACATCTTGTCAAACTCCAGTCCTCAAGGGCTGGTGTCCTGCAGTTTTTAGATGTGCCACAGGTACAAAACCGCTGGAATGAAATGGCTTAATTACCTCCTCCTTGTGT
>CAEFZY010005345.1:0-12669 GCA_903066815.1 Brachyrhaphis roseni | reverse complement strand
TATATATATATATATATATATATGTATAAGAGAATTAAAACCTGAGTTTTTGCTGCGGCTAGCTAAAAGGTTAATTGGGCATATCTAAACATAGCAACAGATAATTGGATAAAAATTACTTCTTTTTTTATTTCAAACAACTTTGGCAAAAGTCCAACTCCACTGGGGACTTTAGTTAGATGAGGCTTATTTCACTAAATGTCTGAAAGGATCCTGATGGAAGTTGTCACAGACTCAGGATAATGACATGAGGCTGCAGAGTCGATTCAGGAATAAATCCTGAGTCTTAGGGAGGTTTTACAGCAACAACAAAATAAAAAATAACAATTTTTTATTCCTAAAAACATTGTGAGGATTTACATCAAGTTATCATCCCTATATTTAATGTCATTTTTGATTTTTCTAAATTTTCTCATATTCAACTTATTTTCAATACAATTCGGGAATGTTGTCTTGATAATATTTAGGTTTTGAACTTTTCTTTTACCCCTGAGGTCACCGACAACGGACTGTTGGCTAACAGAAGCTAAAAACAGAACGTCCAGCATCTTGTAAATAACTTTTAGATAAATCTGGAATTGATGTTTCTGCCATTTGTAAACATCTGAGATCAGGACCAACTTTCTCATCTTAGTTTTTTCCTTGATTTCATGTCAGCATATTTGTCTCAACATTTTATGTCCTTTATGTTTTCTGCCTAAGTTGCCTTCACACAAAGGAGATAAAGAGATCTCTGTTACATAATGTTCCTCTAATGGTCAGAGTAATCTCCAAAGGATTTCCATTCATAACCTTTACACAACATGTCAGTGTGCTGGAATGGAGCAACAGCTGTATCATCTCTAAATGTTCTTGCTCAAATCTTTTCTATCTAATATTATGTTGAAAGACTCTGTAATGTACTGATAACACCAGAAGAGTTGTTCGGAGCCTGTGTTTTCTGTTTGGGCTTCCTGAAGTATTCTTTTTAAATTGCACATAAATGATGATGACTGAGGTGAGATCAGAGATCAAAAACTTTAACATTTCACTGATATTCTGGAGCATAATTTAGGTGTCTTTTGTGTATCATGTGACTACCGTTGACTACCCCTTGTGCCCTCGCTCATTGCTATTCTACAGTGAGAAGTAAGTCAGGAAGTGCCAACCTGTCACCATGGAAACACTCCAGGCAAAAGGGGGATCTGTATAAGCTTTGTTGTGTAAAAGGAAAAACTAACTAAGAATCAGCTGAGCTGGAGTGTTCTTAGAGAATGTTTTATATAATCCCTTCATTTTCTAGAGCAGCTCTCTGCTTTCAGGTTGTTCTGCATCAACAGGATTTCAGCCTCATGCTGATAACTTTATCTTATTAGACTCAACAAAGTGTGACCTAAGGTCATGCAACTGATACATGGGCGGTGTGAGCTGGAGGAACGTGTCTAGTACCGTCTACACGCAGATTTCTTTGACCTCCAATCTGCTGACACTGACATCCTGCTTCATGTCTCTAAATGTTTACGATTAAATACAGCAAACAAGAAGCAAAGGAGAAGAATTTAAGTTTTCCAGATTGTGTGTGCTTAATAAACTCACTCATGTATCTGACTGTCTAATCAGTGTTCAGAGCTGTTTCTGTGAATATTTCAGACAGAGATATCCTAGTAACAAGATTAACTTCTGTCAGAAGTCATAATGTTCATGTTGATGAATAGTTGTAATTTCTCTAACCTCTCTGACAGGAGCTTACGATATGTTTGAAGACCGTGTGTCAATATGTTGATGATGAAGCTTAACTAATACTGGTCTGCTCCAGTCTAAAGTGGCCTGCCCTCCATGAGCTGAAATTGCATCGACGAGAAAACTGTTGCATAATCCCAGCTGCAGCGCGGCGTTATTGAACGCTACAGCTGTTAGACCGCACAGACTGGACTACTGGATTCATTTACGTTGTGACTGGGACAGAAATGTCTTTGAAGGTTAAAAAAAAAAGCAAGATATTAATAAAACTGATTTCTGAAACTGAAATCTTAGAACTCTACATATAACACTACATATAGCTGAATAGAGTAACTATAATACATTTTTACAGTAGGTATCAATATAAAAGGTAAAGGTTAAAGTTCAAACCTAATACATTTATGAAAGCTTATATTTTAATCTAAGCTTTTAATAATTTTTCCATTGACTACCGAGAAAGGCATCAATGATTTTTGGCGAGCAATTTTACTAAAATTGACGTAAAAAAGGTTTTCCTTTTAAGATTGATCTGGTTCTGGTGCGGTCCGGGTCCTGGGCAGCTGTGTGTAGGTTCTGGGAGCTCTGACTCCAGCTACAGTCCAGATCCTCTCAAGGCTGCAGTGGTCCCTGTTTCTTGTTCAACTTTTCCTGACACACTTTTTCCTTCCACTCATTTTTCCATGAATATGACTGAGCACAAACTGTGAACAACAAGCTTCTTTAGCGATGAGCTGCTGTCAAATACTACCATGATGATAATTCAGTTTAGCGAGATGTATCAGTATATGGTCAGCATTAATGAATGAATGAATGAATGACTGAGACAGGCCTGTAGTATGTTTATGGCTGCAGAACAGACTCCAGCCGGAGATAAAATAAGATTAGAGTTCTTTTATCTGCATGTTTCCATTTCTTTAACAACAACCAGGGAACAGAAGTTGACTGGTAAAGGAGGTCAGTAAGAAATGATTATGTAAGCTGTCCAATGTATCACAGGTGCATTGTTGTGAACCTGCAGTGCCTCCTGTATCCATCCAAGAACCTGGAAATGAGCTGTGCCTTAGAATTTCTTACCAGATGTCCTGAAGGCGTCAGAGCCAGAAGTCCTGGATAGAGCAGAACAGAACCTGGAGCCACAAAAAACCTGATTAGCAAAGAAAGGGAAGAAAAGCTAAATGTTGTTTAACGCAACGTTACTAAGAAATGAGTGTTGGGATCAGAGCAGGCTGAATGTAGTGTTAAATCTGTTCATTTAACCCCACTATAGTCTCCAGCCCTCTACTTTTTCCCTCCAGGCTAAATCAACATCATTTCGACTCTGAAACTTGTTAAAGATGCTGTTGCGAAAACTCCTTCTAATGACTGAGCGAGTTCAAATCTGGTTCTGACTGGATCCTGCCGGTTCATCCGGAACACATTAATATTAATGCGGGCCAGGCAGCCGGGCTGACAGGGATATGTACCGGCAGGATGTGTCCCACTCACACAGATGCGGGGAACGGGCAAAGACCGCGCTCGCGCCGTGGACGCCTCAGCCCAACGCTTGACCAGATGCTAGGAGTGTTCCTGAGCGCGTGCACAAACATCAACGCCAGGCAGCAGAGACCTGGTCCATCCGAGCGTCTCGTGCGGCTGCCAGCGCAGAGCAGCCGAGTACTTACCGGTGATGAGCTCCAGCAGGAGGACAGCATGTACCGCTGCGGGACTGAGGCGTGTTGGTACCGAGTGTGAGTCTGAGTGTGAGTCCCCAACTGCCAGGGGAGCACCGGGGAGGGGAGGGGCTTGTTCTGCCGGCCCCCGACACCATCTGCCCTGCTCTATCTCTCCATCTAAAATAAAACACCTCTGTTAGGTTTGGAGCCACATCCTGGAACTGTTCTCCCATACTCCAACTATATTCTCACTTTCTGACTTAAAATCAGATTAGATCTTTCTTTTTATAAATTACAATTAATATTCTGATTGTGAAAGGGGAGTATTATGTACATCTGAAGATATAAAGGGCATTATAAATAAAATCTTTTGTATTTCTCCATTAGATTGCCATCTTACAGTACAATAAGACGTGTTACTTAAGTTATACAAATGCAGAATATATCAAAAATGACTTAAAAGAAATGTCTTCACAATTTGATGCCTTGAAATTGACCTCTGCCTCTTTAAGAAGCTCATTCTCTTTACAACACTCCCGTTCAGCATGTCGTGACAACAAAGTTATTCCAGAATGTCATTTACATCCATTTTTAGGAGAGTTTGACAGAGAAATAGTTCATACGATGAGCTCAGCAGACTCCAGTTACACCAGGTGTTCACTAATTGCCGCTGCCACTAGTCTGGAGGAGCTCTGCTATGTAAGGTGGAAGTCAGAGACTGCAGCTTTAAGGAGGAGCTTTGGTTAAATAGGCGGTGCTGAGTGAGAGCAAGCATTTAGGCCCCCAATGAATCGTTGCCATGGGAGACTCAGGGAGTTCTCAGACATGCATGAAACGCTCTAGGTACACTTATGACGACAAATGTACCCAGCATTCCCAGATCACATCGATCTGCTGGATCGATGTGATGACTGTGGAGGCCAGCAGAGCAGTCACTGGCATGTTGATGAAACCAGTTAGAGATGATTGGAGCTCTGAGACACAGTGGATCATCCTGCTGGAAGCCGCCATTAGAGGCTTGGCTGACAGTGATTAACTTTAGTATCGTTTATAAATGGCTGAGATTCTTTATAAAGGGATGTATTACGGTATGTAAAATTGAAATGTTGAACTTTATATTATGTCTATATCATGTTATTTCCTCATCAAAACATACCTGGATGTTGCTTTGATTCATCATCTGTTGGGGCAGCTGCATCAGAACCAGGGACCTAAAAGAACTCAGACCTGATAAAGGCTAGTTCTGGTTCTGTTCAGGGGACAACTGTGGAATTTTTGGAGATGATGATGCAAAGAAGGATTTTACAGAAAATCAATAAAATTATGGAAACCACTGAGCATCCTCTTCGTCACTGCTAGAAAAACTGTCTTCAGTCAGAGGCTTCTTCAAATTTGCTGTAACACAGACGGCTACAGGAGATCCTTCCTGCCAAACTGCATCATCTACAAGAACTCCTTGAGGAATTTAAATTACCGTAATAAACTTACCTTTGAGATCCACCGAGTGTTTTTGAATTTGAAGGCAGTGTCAGAAAGACCAAGTTCTTGACTTCTTTAATAAAAAGTGACTTACTAAAGTCAAATTTTTTTAAAGTCATATTCGATTTATGCAGCAGGTAAGTACTTACTAGATTAGGCTATAAAATGACACTGCCTCTTTAAATTATACTTAACTGGTACAAAATGTGCAAATAACAAAGCTGTTTTAGTGAGTCTCATTCTCCTGGTGTGGCCTTCTGCTACTGTAGCCAGTCTGCCTGAAGAGCCCATGTGTTCAGTGATGAAGTCTATTTATTCAACTCCAACACTAACAGTACTTCCATCCATATAACTGCTGCTCACCAGATAACTAAAGGTTTGTCATAGTAGCTGCTGGAAGCCTGACAACAACCACACCATGTTTAGCATCACTTCAATCCCCCTTTCTGTCTGACTTACTGTCGGATCACCTGTTTTAACAAGACACTAGCAGGTGGATCCGAACATGGGGGCAGCAAGTCTGACTCCATGGACATGACTCATTTAAATCCTTATAAAAGCAAAACATAGTTCAAAACTGTCTGTATATGTAATTTTCTGAGCCTCATTTTCATGTTCAAGTTGATAGAAATGACTAAATTGTTGGTTCCAAGGGTTCTGATCATCATCCATCTTTTGACCAGTTAAATGCCTTCACTGGGCGAAATATGACGTTTTCCAACATCGCTCACCTTACTGTAGAGTTTTTGGCTTGAAGTACTGGAACAAAAACTGGATTGGGTGTTACAGTACAAAAGCTATCTACCTGTAGTGTGGAGAGGGAGAACACTGCAACCTCTAGGACTTTCTAAAGCCGCATCTTGAGCAGAAGAGTCAGTGTCAGACAGCGTCAAACATGTTATTTCTCATTGGTCAACACATACAAATGACAGTAATCCTTTACACTGTTCCATGATCAACAGTGGATGCCACCATTTGAATACAGAGAGCATGAGTCCATGATGAGAGGGACAGTATGACTACAGGCTAACTAGCACATGGAAAACATCGCTTGTGTCCAAGGTCTATATTACAAAGAGGAAAGAAGGAACTAAAGTACTACAACATTCCAGGATTCCAGGATGGGTTGGAACATCTCCACATTTAATTTCTTTTTTTCTTTTTTTTCTTTTCTTGTGAAAGAGGGGGAAAAAAAACAAAAAAACAAAAAAATCAAATCAACAAAAATAGTTCCTACTAAGAGACATTTTGCTAAGCTCTCCTAAAAACTTGCAAAATCAAGTTCCAACAGCTGTGACACTGGAAGTAATGCATAAAAGTGTCAGTCTCTCTCCTTCCTTTCCTGATAAAAGTGGATGTGGGTGGAGGCTATAGACGATGATGATATGCTGATGCTCGTATGGAAGTGAACGGATGAGGAGCTCCGCCTCCCGGACACTTGAGTCTCAGGTAAACGTGAAGTGGGGGACACAAAAGAGGTTCCAGGGGCCGCTGCCTTATACTCCGTTCTTCCAGCTGATTCCTCACAAAGAGCCAGGATGAAGGAGCCCATGATTAGGCTGGGCTGAATGTTTCAGCAGAGCAAAACATTCATCACCTTCCATGCTGAGCGTTTAAGCAGAAGAACGTCTTCTTCTCTTGGCTGTTTGCATATAAAGGCTGTGTGTGTGTGTGTATATGTATGTATGTATGTATATATATATACACACACACACACACACACACACACACACACACACACACGACTATTTGACTATAGCTCCATGTCACTGTTTGGTCAACTTCATGCCTTAAACATCAAACCCATTAAGCTTTTGTACTGCAAAAGTAAAGTCTAACCAAGTATCTTTGTCTAGTTTCTAGTACAGATATTTTTGTACACTTGAATACAACAAAATTAACTTAAAAGTAATTTTTCAGCAAGCTATTGGAGCCTGTTTTAAGTCAATCATTCCTTAATATTGATTTTAAAAAAGTAATAGTTCCACTGACAGATTGTTTTCCACTTACAGCATGACATTTTCCCACAAGTGAAATAATCTGCCAAAAATATTTTCACCAGAAACTGGACAAAGATGCTTGGTTAGACTTTATACTTTTGCAGTGTATGCCCATCCAGCCCTATTCACCACAGGTGGAAACAGTTTGTGCGATATTTCACAAAACAGTCTATTCATCAATTTAAAGGTTTCCTTCTAGATGATCTGTTCACCGTCAGCAGATTAAATTAAGTTTAAACTCAGAAGCATCACCTGACATTTGAGTCTATATGAAAACAGTTGTTGAACACTGCCCCCTGCTGCCGCTAGTAAAGAATGCAGGTTAAAAAAAAAACCCTGTTCATTCCTACAGTGAAGATTATTAGGGTTGATATATAAAAATTAAGTGCTTCAACGTTGCTGTGGGTTTTGCTTCATGGTAAATCTTTTAGGTTTGATACAGATATGAAGTTCCTGCCTGGTGAACTTCACATCATCTCATATCTTTTTAAACAAGATCTGTAGATCTATAGATTTCTATTGTAGCTTCTATAGACTGGTCATGTGGTAGAGCACAGAGAGCTAACGCTAACAGCAGACATATTCAGAGGTCTGACAGAATCACTCAGCATGGAAAGTGACCAGCATGCGTCTTCTAAAGGTCTCGAAGCAGCATGTCATTAGAAAACAAGCTGGTCAGGACCGGACTGGGATGGTCTGCGTTCTGCTGAGCGGGACCGGAGACGAGGATCACCATGGAAACAGGAAGACAGAAGCCCAAGGCAAAGGAAATCAGGGTTAGACAGAATGGTGAAGACAACAACTTAAAGGCTCCCGACAGTTAAAAACAGAGCAGAGCAGTATGTGGATGGACTGTGATAACGGTAGATACTGTAGGAGCTCCACAGGGAGGACTACTGGGACGCCTCAGTCTTCAGCAAGATAGGCGTGGACGGATGGACAGGGCAGGGGACGCCAGCACAGCACTAGTTTTGGTTTCCTGGTTTTGGTTGTGGATGGTGAAGGGGGGTAGGAGAAGGTTCCTGTCATGCGGGGAGGGACAGAGGGTCCGATATATCTTTACAAGATCTTCACTTTAACTGCCATAATGCATGGTGTTGCTGGGGATGACCATGGGGGACGCCATGGAGATGGCAGCGCCCCCCATGGTGAACTGGTTGGTGATGGGATAGTAGGTACCGCTGCTGCTGGGGCCCGACTGGCCCGTTGTGGCCCCTGGAATAGAGAGCAGAGCATGACTTCATGACTTCTGAGGACCAGGCTTCAAGAGACGCTGTGTGAACGGCAGATTACCTTGGACTATTCCTGTGCTCATGATGGAGCCCATCCTCGAGTGGGTGTGGTTCACTATCCCTGTGTTTACTGGGAGGGGACAGAGACAGAGGGGACAGAGAGAACAGCAGTCAGATTAAAGAATCAATCCTTGCTTCTAAGATACTATGTAGTAACTATAGCAACCCAAACCCCACCACTACCTAAGATAACTTGGTAGCATCAGTTAGAACATGACGAAATGTCCTGTTGTCCCAGTCAGGACCGGTACTGCTAGAAACTGTTGATGTTCTTCAATGGAGCAAAATGTTCCAAACTTTAAATAGTTGAGCTAATTAAAGTGACGATCATTAAACCTGTCACAATAAACTAATTAATCAATGGTAAACTCAATATATCCATTTGCATGATTGATTGTTTTGTGTCTCTTTCCAGCAGACCGGATGACAAAAGGTCTCAGTTCATTTGTTTACAGAGACTGTTGTATTTATTTTAGATATTTAAAATATTTTCCAGTTTCATTGTTAAATGTTAGAAGTTTCTTGATCATTCAGAGGGTGTGCTACATACTGCATACATTTGATCTCAGTCACTACTAGTATGTTAGAAAAGAAATGAACCAGATCACTTTTCTGAAAATAAAGGCATGAGCCGATGTGAAAACAACAGCGATGCATATTCAGTTCAGCAGGACCAGAGAGTTCATTTATCACAGCATCATCCAGATAAAAGCAGGAGTTGTTTTGCTGGTTACCTGCATGAGGAGCAGAGAGGCAGACACCTACCTAGAGGGATGAGGTTGTTGTGAGACACTGGTGGGCCGCTTCCAATGACTGTGCTGAGGTCATAAGCTGTTGGCATCCCTGATAGACAGAGAAGACGCAGCGGTTAGCATCTACCACTAAGGTTCTCCAAGGTCACCCAGTTCTGATTTCACACAGATTTATCAAACAGAAGCTCCGAATTGAAGCCAAATTTAATAATTCTGAATCCAACTTCATCCAATAAAACACCAGAGGAGGTGAAAGACACCTGGTATTTATAACTATGTAAGGTTTTATAGAGGAAGTAAAACATCCTGCTTGGGTTAAATTTGTGTTTTTTTGATCATATTTTCAGATGATCAAAAACAATAAGAGGTAAAAAAAAAAAAAAAGAAAGAAAATTAAAACATACATAACAGGATCTGGAATAGTTCTGTTTGTTCCCTTCCTACTCTCTGTTGTTTAACAGAAACATTAAACATGATGATTACTGGAGACGTCTGGGTTCCAATCCCAGCATTTAGGAATAATCTGCATCAGGTGAACCCTGCTGCTAGTCCCACTGTCTGAGGTTATGTCAGCTGCACCCACTGAAGCACGCAGCCATGTTTCTAAAAGTCATGACCTCTTCATGACTTTTAGAAAGATGGCTGTTCAGCTGATCTGGGTTTCCTTAAACGAGTCCATGTTTACTGTGAAGGATGTTCCTATGCTCAATGTCCCAGCTGGAACACGCCATCCAAAACAACCTGTTGAGTAACTAGTGTAGCATCAGGTTCAGGCTTTGCCACTGTGCTAATAACTGGCTTAAAATAAAAACAACCATGTGAAGTGAAAACTGTGGCTAAAACAGGACAGGTTACGTCATCAGTTTGGAAGGATTTCAGATATTCAAAACAAAAAAACTCAGTAACTATCATCATCTACTGATTTCAAAGGCTTATATCTCGATACATTTTTCAGCCATATTGGTCGGCCTTATCATTTATAGTGATAAATTCCTTATAAGAATTCTGATTTGTTAAAATAAAATATCCAATTAATGATGTTTATATTGAGGCTTTTTTCCCCAGTTTATTTAATGGGAGTATCAATGAATATGGAAATATGATTAAAGGCAGCTACTGTGTGCAGCTTAGTGATAAAAATCACTTTTTATGTGACTGCTGAGCTAAAGAAGCTCATTACAAATGGGTGTTTCTCAAAAGCAGTATTTGTGTTTGTTGGGGTTTGCTCGCTTCATACAGTCACAGCCATTCTGTTATCTAAAAAAGTCATAAGAAAGGATTCTTTTTGCTATCATAGTGCCACAAAACATCACAACAAAACTTTAAGTCCAGCCTAATTGCCAGGAAGCACTCAGTGTCAGACCGCAGCATCCATAGCATCAGCATGATCCACAGTATGAGTGAGACTGGCCCTGATGGAAGAGTGTGTGTCTGGTAATGGACTGGTTGGGATTCGACTCCAGCTTCCTCTCAGCACATACCAAAGTTCCCCCAAGCAAGGCACTGAACCTCCAGGAAGATCTGAATGACTTTAGTCCATGAATCTCATGCTGCAGATGAAATCTGATGTTATTTTACTCCACATGACAGTGAGCAAAGTACTGGAGCCTGACTGGATGCCTGCAAAGACCCATTTATAAAAACCCATCACTGGGAAGGTTCCTCTCATTTCACTTTAAGCTCTCATTAAAATCTCTACCCCCATAGATTATCATTCCCTCTTATTCCCAAAAGGTGGATCAATATAGGACCAATAACCTGACATAACAGGTCAGAGGTCAGGTTGATGTAAGACTGACTTCAATGTTCTGTTCAGGTATACAAAGCATTCTGATTGAGGGAGTTTATGGTGGGACTGAAATATGAAGCAGCTTTAAACATGAAATCTGACTGGATTACAGAAAAATTGAGGGGGAAAAAAGCAAAAAAAAACCAAACAAAAAACAACAAGCAATATTACACAAAGGCATGGTATCAAAAATACCAAGCATTTGCTGTTTATCATGACACCATACTCTTGTCTTTGTATTTTTGCAAAGAGCAAAAAAATCCGTCTGCTTCATTAAATCTGGGGTATTTAACTTTATAAAAATAAAAATATGTTTTACATAGTTGTTAAAACTATTGCAACATCACAACAGCACAGTATGTGACAGATAATCTGAAAAGTTAAAGCTCCACCTCTTCTCAGTGATAACTGCAGAAATAAACAGCACTGTCAGAAACAACCAATCAGAGCCAGGAGGAGGGCTGTAGCGCTGTCAATCACCCTTCTGTAAGCACTGCTCACACCCTTCCATTATCTCTGCTACGCTGCAGCTTCTCTTCCGTCACCAGATCCTGCCATGAATGCTAAGGCTAGTTAGCATGGCAACCGGTGACGGCGAATAAACAGATTTCCTGGAACAGTGAGTTGTTTCTCCACCATTAACACATTTAGCAGAGAGTACACAAGATTGATTGAGAGCGGTAAGCTCGTCTCAGTTCTGATTGGTTGCTTTTGATCCGTGCATTTATTCAGAGGGCACCAGTAGCTCAGGAAGGAGATCGATATTTTCACAGATTCTCTGTCTCATTCTGTCACGACATGGTGACAGTTTTAATAAAACATATTTTATTACGTACTGCAGCATTAAGTCTGTTAAATAGTTTTCTAGTTGGCTGGATGGGAGGACCTCTCCAGTGCTCTCCCTTCAGTCTTGGCTAGAAAGCTGAGAGAGGGTTTCAAGTTCTGCCCAGAGTCTTAAAATAGCCTCAAGCCTGGTGGGGGGGCAGGAGGGACTGGAGCAATGTTCCCTCTAATTTTTCATGTAGCTGGGCATACACACAGCCTCCCTGAGCACACTGAGGACCACTGTGAGCAANGTCTAGAACCACCTCTGGGCTGCAGGGCTGAGGCATTTTGTTAGCATGTTTTCTATCATTCTTATAGCTTGATAGGATGCCTGATCCAATCCTAACAAATGTTTTTAATGTTCCCTTCAAAATGTTTATTTATTTACTAAATAAATCTGCTCGGTGCCACAGCGCATATGGACAAGGCACGTAAACACAATAGCATGCGGTGATTGGCTGCGTAGCGTAAGTGAACCGTATCGTATCATTGGCTGGACACCTGTGACTCACTGAGTTAGATTGTTATTCGTCATTGGTCAAAACTGATGACTGAGCTCAATGTATAGTTTACGCTGGGTTTTATTTTATGCGCAGCATAGATTTTATTGTGCGCAGAGACTGTGCGAGCAGTGCGCAATTGCACAGGCGCGCAGCTTAGAGGGAACAGTGCTTGCAGTCACTGCAAAAAACAAACAAAAAACTAGTATGCTCTGGACTTAAGATGGAGAACATGCACACATATTCATGACTTACTTTGATTAAATGAATAAATGTAATTCCATTACCGAAAAATTAACTTTATACCAGGTGAATCTCTCTAACCTGAGAATGTGAACCTGTACTGGGTTGATTCTGTGCCTTCAAATCATTTTAACAATGATCCTGTAGAAGATTCACAACTTATAACTTATAAGTCTGAAACAGTAACAGGTCTGAAAAAACAAACAGTCTGTGTGCTACACTTAGAGAGAGATTCATTTGATGGATCAAAGAGTGATGTCATCACTGCTGATGTCATTGTTACCATTGAAGCTGAACATTCTAATGGTGCATTCACATCAAACACGTTTTGAGCGTCAGGTGAGTCTGGTTTATATTCAAAGTCTATGTGGAGTGTTGGATGCTTTAGATGAGTCAAACACTCCAAATGGTTCAAATC